>MU185648.1:48707-123565 GCA_016904865.1 Pissodes strobi | reverse complement strand
ACATAGCCTTTTTTATTCCACCGAGCCATGTTGTTTTGGGTTTTCCTTGTTTCCTTCTTTGTGGTGGTGTCCATTTTAATAGAAATTTAGGGAAGCGTCCTATTTCCATTCGTTCCACATGGCAATGCAATAGTTTTACTGCATAATTTACTATTATTTGTCATTAATAATGTGAACTACTAAAATGCATAAACTACTAAGTAAATATCACTCCAGCTGAGTTTGGACTTGGACTTGGAAAATATTATGAAAACATTAAAGACAAATTATAAACAACACGAGCAGTCAACGCAAGCGATTATTGACCTTAAACGTGCAACGATCAGCACATTTTATTATATAAATACGCTTGCAAACCATCAGTTCGGCAGACTTTGTTTCTCACCTAAACTAGTTTCCTGCAGTACACATGTACGTGAGGTCTTAACCCGTAATCTTATATCCTACCCAATCCTGAGTTTCGCAGTACACATGTACGTGGGCTTGAGAGTTGCCTACCTACAGTAGTAAAAGTTGAATTTACGATAAATTTGTCAATGTTCTGGGAAAGATAGTTTTCAAAGTAGAATCTGTCGTGTAATTAAAGTGCAATGTTTAAGTGTACTTAAGACAAAGCTAACCATAAATAAAACATAACACGACTCTTAAGAAAACTATATTATAAAACAGTGACCAAAGGCTTATATACAATTCAAAAATATACCTGCGCTCCTTAGTAATCGGGTATAGTGTAGACTCATTAAGTCTTTGACCAATAGACGTTGTTATTGTTTTTAACTAATGTGCTCTCTTGATCATCTCTTCTCACCTGACGTAGATCGACCCCGCATCTGAGCTGTATAACCTGCTCCATCTATACTTCCGATTATCACATTATCTTTGTGGCTGTTTGTTGCAAATGACTTGCCCACATATTTCGCCTCACAGTTTTTCGACATTCCTTACAATATTTGGTAACATTTGAAAGAAGAAAATCGAAGTAAATGTTAGTTTAAACATTAAGCACTAAAAATTAAAAGGAAGTAGAAAATTACAGTTTATACATTTAAACCACAAAAAATAAAAATTAAATAGCACATATCAAAAAATCTTACCATTGATAGGAGTGGATGCCATTTCTGACGTCTTGCCATAAACTAGACGAATGTGACGCATAAGATTATCTTTTCCACTAAAATTTCGTTTACATTTAACACTTTGGAATTGCATTATGAAAATCTTAAAAACTGATAGTTTAAAAAATTACATTAATACGTGACAGTAATATCAAGTAATTAACGCTTCCGGTCTCATCAGGTCATTTCGGCTATATTTGAAAAATTTCGCAGATATTTGAGGCAATTTGAAAATATTTTGTCCAAAATGAAAGATTCTGCAACATTTTTATTTGAAGTTAACTTGAACTTATTTTGATAGGTCTCATAATCTAAACGACTTGCACTTCCTCTTACGGTCTTCGATATTAAGTCGATGTTGGCTGATCCATCAGCAATCCCGCTTCCAGCAGTAGTAGATGGAGTATCAAAAACTAGGATATGAAAATATTTACTATTATGTCCCATTTTTCGTCTGTCGAAACGTAAAACGAAAATGTTTACATTTTCCACATAATATATACATGAATTATAAAATATTTCAACACGTTTAGGTGCCATAAATTAATTTAATTATTTGAATCAATGCGATACTAAATTGTGAATATTTCCATCGTGGGAAATAATTCGATAATCGAATTTGTGCTCGAATTTAGAAGATAAACATGCGAATAGATCAATTCTGTACTTTCAGCAATTCATTTACCAATTTACTTTAATTGTCACATACTTTGACTACGAATTATCTATCCGACCTTTAGGGTTATGGCCATGGCTAGGGCTAAAGTAAGAAGTGAGCCGCTCTCCTACTATTACGTTTTTATTTCGTAACATGATATATTTGGGCCACTAAGTTATAGAACATATAAAGGTTTGTATGCTTATTAGGACACGCCACTACTACGTACTCACTTCAGCTTTTTTTAAGTTCCTGGCATATTATTAGACGCACCATAATAATAGTGGCAAATACCACTCGTTTTATTTGGAATAGGTATATATTCCAAATACAGAGATTCCTGTCGTCGACAACGAGGTTTTCCGAAGCAGGTTTTAGAAGCAAGCAATTTATTCTCCTCACAAAATACGCCGCGCCGAGCCAAATACGAGCTTTCTGTGAAGAAAAAGTTCCTAAGTAGTTTCAAGAATTGAACCCTCATAAAATAATACTGGCACGTACAAGATTAAATACGAACAAATTATTACGGGTCGTTAATGCTACGTTCACCGGTATCTTGAAGTTCTTCTTTTATTAGTGACTATTTATTGCGCCCTTACAAAATAATAGATTTCCAGTATCTCGGCGTTACACTTTATTTTTGAGCTTTATTGGTCAGCGCTTTATTCTGGCAGACGACTGCGTGACCCACTTGTACATACACAGCCTGACTACTGCAGTATGACCCCAACCTACTTTGTACGAAGCCGTAATATCTTTAAACCATAAAATCGTGCCAAATGTGCATATTTTGTTCGTAGGGGTCTAATTCGCTTACCTTCGAGATTTTATAGAACCACCGTTATAGTATTACGATATTATTATGCAAATTCCTAGGCAACATTTGTTATGAATACATTTATGGGTACTATGGGAGAGACGACAATTTGTTACAATTGGTTTGCAATTTAACCTGTCTATCAATTGCAATTTAATTTACCAGAGTACCCAGGGTGCATCGGTTCGGAGCATGGTGTCATTATTCATTCCCAAGTAATTGAGCTGCGCTAGGGTTCAAAATAAAAGATTGAAAATACATTTATGAATATTTCTAGTGATTTCTGTACACTGGTTCACTACCGCGAGGTTTCTCCTTGCTTCTTGGATGGCGATGCCGTAGATGTCTGAGGCCCTGGAATCTGTTCTGAGACGTCACCGGAATATGTCCAAGTTATGTCGCCGAGCGTGGTGCCATAGGCGTTAAAACATGAAAACAAAACATTACAATGCAGGCAATTTATTTTAGATTTTTGAGAGGGAATAAATACACAAAATGATGAGAAAATAATAATCCCTAGCCTATTAAGCTGAAAATTGATAATACAGGCAGAACACAATTTGAAACTAATTAATACATTCCTTCGCCAATTTGAGTCGAACTTCTGTTCAAAAGTGTTTTAGTATGGTAATCTTTAAAAGCAAATAATGAGCAATTTAGCCAGTTTCCTTAAGAACCGATCCCTACACGTTGCAGTCGATGGACACATCTCGGACACATTCACCATCAACGCGGGCGTGCCTCAGGGCGCAATACTTTCACCAACTCTGTTCCTCATCTATATTAGTGACCTGCTGATCGAAACGAATAATCCTGTTTACAGTTTTGCAGATGACAGTACCCTTGTCTCCCACTTTAGATCAGAAAAACCCTTACCAGCGACTGAGACTCATCACCGCAGACAGGAGCAGATTACAGCAATTAATCAAGACATGGAGAAAGTTCAAACTTGGGGGACCGAAATTTGGTCCAGTTTAATGCAGCAAAGACCCAAGCAGCAACGTTTACTAAGAGGGCCAATACAGCGGGCCCTGACATCATTATGGCATGATCGACCATTCCTTCATCCTCGTCAATCGGGCTGCTGGGTGTCTCGGTCAACAGCAATATGTCATGGCATGACCATGTTGCTAACATCGGAAAATCAGCCTCCCAGAAGCTTGGTGCGCTATTTCGCAACAAAAACCTCTATACACCGCAGCAGTTGCTCTTGCTGTACAAAGCGCGAATAAGACCGGGCTTAGAATATTGCTCACATATCTGGGGTGCCGCACCAAAGCATACCCTAAAGCTGCTGGATTCCATTCAGAAGAGGGCTGTGCGTCTCGTCGGCGATCCGGAGTTGACCCGGAATCTGGATAGTCTGGAACATCGCAGACATGTGGCCGAGATGTCTCTGTTTTACAGATACTTTCACGGCAGATGTTGCCAGGATTTGGCCCGCATAATCCCGCCCCTGGCAACTCCTGTCAGACAGTCCCGACAGACGGCAGGAGCGCACCAGTTCGTCGTACAACTAGAAACACCTAGAACATCGCTTTACCAGAACTCCTTTGTCTGGCGCACTGCATCACTGTGGAACTCACTTCCAGGACATCTGTTTCCCACTAATTACAACCTACAAATATTCAAGAACCGTGTCAATCAACATCTTCGCACACACACCGCTCGTCGAGCGCCATAGGATCTCCCTTTAGTGTGTGTGCCACTGCCATAAAAAAAAAAAAGAACGATTATATAATAGAAACGATCAAGTAAGAACAAGAATACAAATTTATACAATTACAAAATTGTAAAATTACAAAATTATAACGGGGCAATTAAAATCACAAACCAGAACTATGATGATAAAATTATAATTCATCACATATCACAGTAAACGACCCAACACGCTATTCCAAGATGTCAGCGAAGAACTCCGCCATTGTATAATAGGCTCCTCCAACAAGAATCTGTTTGAATTTATTTTTAAATTTGTTTAAAGGAAGCTGACGCAGGCTTAGTGGCAGCTTATTGAAAAATGTAATGATCGAAAATTGGACGTTTCTTTGAATACATGATAAATGAGTTCTATCAGAAATAAGATCTGCTCTACCTCTTATGTCATAAGTTTGTGTTCTGTTATGGTTAATAAAACGATCGTTATACTTCTTAACAAAAACTGTCACTTCGAGAAAATATGTTGATATTACTGTAAGGATGTTACTATTCTAAAAAATTGGTCGACAAGACTCTTGACTTCTTAATTCAAAAATATTTCTAATGCAACGCTTTTGCAAGATTGATATACGATTCACCTCGCAGCTGTTCCCCCAGAGTACGATGCCATATCTTATACGTGAATGTGTATGTGCATGATAGGCAATAAGAGAGGCATCGATGCCTATATTATGTGCTAGCAACTTGAGTGCAAAGGAATACCTATACAGGGTAACAGCCAGTAAATCAATATGTGGTCTCCAGTCCAAACGGTAGTCTATTCGGACTCTTAGAAACGACGCAGATGCAATCGCAGACATGACCACGGAGAGACTTCTCCGTGGTAAGTAGGATGGTCCTCTGTTGCTAAGTATTAAAATTGAACAAATTGGGTTTTGCTCACATTTAGAACTAGATTGTTGGCTGAGAACCAGCTTTCTAATGTGCCCAGAGTTGAGAAAATAGTGTCACTAGGGTCACTAGTTGTTTCCAAAGAGAAGAGCATGGAGGTGTCTTCCTCAAATTGAACCACGCTCTGACTCACCGTTAAAGGAAGTTCATTTGTATAAATGTTGTAGAAGAGGGGACCCAGCAGAGACCCCTGAGGCACTCCCTGTTTGCTTGTACCCATGGTTGATCTCATTCTTTCACTAGTAGAAGTACAATCAATTACACATTGTTGTCTATTTGAAAGATATGACTAGCAGACTTAAAGCCTATCCCCTAATACCACAGAACTCGAGCTTAGACAGAAGCAACGGATGATTGAACCCATCAAGCGGTTTAGACAGATCAAGACACATAATTATGGTTTGCTTTTTATTCAGAGAATTTAGAATACTTGAAAGTGCCTGATAAGCTGCACGAATCATTCATTTATTTTTCCGAAAACCATATTGCACATTAGAGAAGATGTTTTTTTTTTTTTAAATTGACAAGTCTTCCATAAGTTACCTTTTCATACATTTTGCTAATGTTGTTAAGCAGGGCCACTGGTCTGTAATTATTAATTTCATTCATTTCCCCTTTTTTTGTAATTTTGTCTTATTTGTGCTATTTTAGCTTTGATGGAAAAACTCCGAAAGACAAGGACAGGTTTATTAAGTATGACAGCATCGGTGCAAGTTTATTGGCAACATGTTTTATTAAAGAAATTGGAATTTTACTACACCAGTAAATTTTTTTATTTTTGAGATTTTGTATAATTTTTTAGAATTTCTTGAGAATCTGTTGGAAACAAGAAAATGATCTTAAGATGCTTGTTTATAAATTTTAATGCCAGTTCTTTATCAACATTTAACATCGGACAGGCATTTATAAAAAATCGTTCATATTATTTAGAACCTGCTTCCCGGTACAGCCACCAGAGGAAATATTTTATAAAGCTGATTCAGTACTTTTCTTATTTGTGTTAATATAACTATTTACAAGATTCCAGATAGCTTTACCAGGATTACAAGACTCAGCAATTTTGATGAGATTAAAGTTTTTCTTAGCGGCATTAACCACCTGCTTTACAGTTTTCTTTTATTCTTTGAAGATACTTTAATTTCCAGTTTTATCCATGTTTTGGATTTTTTCTGTTTTTTGACAGATTTAACTGGGAAATACAGACTTAACAAATCTGAGTGGGAACTCAAAGACAAATCGTACGCTCTGTCAGCATGATTACAAATGAATATCTTATGCCAGTCCTATGACAGCAGCTCGCACTTGAACTGATGCATTTTTTCCCCAGAAAAAAATCTCTTCCTGGAAACAACCGCATCTCCTTCTCGGGGCTCAGCCTCGAGGTGAATCTCTATAAGCTGTGCTTCATGGTCCGAGAGCCCAGTTCGCACCACCTCGTCCCTCACTGTCAGGCCAGAGTTCACAAAAATATGGTCTAGAAGGGATTGAGTGTCTTTTGTAATTCTTGTTGGACTGAAAATTGTTGGTTTAAAATTGTTGAGCAGATTAATGTTAAGGTTACCAGAAAGTACCAATGCATATCTAGGAAACGGTTCTTGAGCAAAGTTAATAATTAAATCAAGTCATGATTGTTGATTTTTCAAATCGGTATTATCAGTGAAATTTAGTAATACTTACCATATACTCTATTTTTGCTTTATGTCTCTACTACTGAAGTTATATTAATTATTGTTTGTGTGAAAGCTCTGTTTTCAATTTTATCATACGATTTCCTAAGGTTTAGAAATTAATAATACACAAGGCAGATAATTATTATTGCATATTGCATCAAAAAGATGTATTCACGCTCAAATCGGATAATTTTTCTGCTGCTGTGTTTGTATAAAAATAATCATAATAATAATATTTGCTTTAAAATAATTGAGTAATTAAAAAAATCAATATAATATTTTAAATAAAAATAAATTTCAAACAACCATGATGGGCACTGAGATCTATTATTTGCACATAAAACTACAAAAAAAGCAGCAAGATTGAAATTCGATAGGGTACTGTAGTTAACGCGAGCGATTATAGATTGTTACTTTCTGTAAGATTATTGATCTTCTTACGTTGTTCAACCTTGAGTATTCGATACTGTTGTTGCCAGGTTTGTTCAATAGTAAATAGTAAAGTCGATTGGGAGTTTGATCATCTGTAGACACTTCAAGTTACCTATTAAAAATAATTATCCATTTGAAAGTTAGACAAACGTAATTCGCATCAGTAATTGGCTATCAACTTTTGCAGCGGTGTCATAAAAAACTATACGTTTTGCCTAATTTAAAAATGTGTTTTCAGACATACCAGAAACAGCTCTAAGCTTGAAACCACTCATCCTCATTAAAATAATATTTTTACAACGTGCTAATGGCTAAAGCGTCGACACTAATCTATTTTGCGGTCTCCTACTATTAAGTAGATGTGGGATGCGAGTTCTAAAATTTATTACATCCACATTTCGAGCTCTTATGTGCATTCTCCGATTTCGTACCAAATGGATATTCATTTTTATTATATGCGGCAAATTATCATGCCGTTTTACTTAAACTAGACCAAAAATAAACTTTAAATGTTGTAAAGTTGCGGCAACTACAACTACACAGGAGACATTTTGGAAAGTCGATTTGCTGGCATAAACAAGTAATAAATCAATTTTCCATATCTGTATACGGCGACAACAATTCCACCGCCAGACAGAGAATTTTTCCGGGAGCTCCCAAGCGTATATTTCCATTTAAAATTGAAATTATTTTTGCAACGTTTCTTTGACGGTCCCATTTGTTATCATCATAGGAGCCCCGACAAATTGGAAGAGGGTTAAAATATGGCACCAAACTGTACCTCACCTTAAATGCAAAATGTATACAACTCCTTTAGGCGCGTTCAGCACATTTTTTTCTGGATTGTGAATAAGACTGAGCCGCCAAATTTAACGTATCAGACGTCAAATTAACGGTAACGCTCATTCGAATAATTTTTAGGTATTTATCATTGTTTTCGAATTTGGTATGTTTTTAGGGAAAGCTCGAGAGCGACTCATGGTTCTTTGTATTTGGCAATCCGATTTTCCATTTCCGAGTAATTATGTCCAATGTGCGATTTTTCAAAAATTTGTTTTGATACATGATAACTGTCGAAAAAATTCATTAATGTTGATCAAAATTTTTAGGCACACTCTTTTTGATGGTCTTTCGAACCCCATTGAAATGGGTCACAATCGGAAAATAACGTTTTAAATTAACAATCATTTGGAGTCTCATTGAGATATAATTTAGTGAATTTGTTAACATCACTAGTTTATCATTATGAAATTTTTAATTACCTTCAAAATTCAATAATTAAAGTTAGTTTAACTGCGCATTCAAAGCTCAAAATTACCATTCTCAAACGTACAAATAAAAGAAAATTAAGCTCAAATTAGCTGTTTCTTAAGAAGAAGATCTGGCAAACCCAACAACAAAAAACTTGAAGTCCAGGTTTGCAATAGGGCTTATCGGGCCTAAAAACCCAACACAGTACCATGTATCAGAACCCATGAAAGGCGCGTCCTCTAATAGCAAACTACAATAGTTAAAAAATAGCGAAGTTCTCTATTACTATACCACAAGAATAATAAATTATTATTCTTGTGACTATACTATACACTATATTACCATATAAATAGGTTTGCCACTACAATTGAAAGGAAGAAGCTACCAATATGAATTGCCTGCGCAAACTGAAGAATGATATGACAGTTATTATGAATATGGGTTACAAATAGAGGTTCTAGGACGCTAGTGAACTTAGCATTGTTGATGGAAAAATTAATTGAGAAAACGCACATTCCATAGATTTGAATGAAAACCTTACAATTATTGTAGGTATTGTAGCGTTGTAAATGCTACAAAATCCAGTAGTGCGATTTATTCCCTTTTACCGATCTATTTGTGTCGTCGATACTCTTGTTTCCTTACTTTCGAGTGTAACCCACCAATATCGATGAACGCTGCTCCGAGTTGCTAGAAGCGATGACTCGATTTGGAGCGGCCTCACCGCATCCGCATCCGTCGTAGATATTCTTTTTTGGAAAAGACGGGTTTTCTTGGACATCTATCTTGCACGCTCAAAGCGTGCAGGTGGATAAAAAACAACAAGTTTTGAAATCTGAAATTATCGTTGATTTCTTCGGCCATTAGGTATAATTACCGCCTAATTTTGTCGTGAGATAAATTGGCACATGTGCTGCCTTGTGTATTTTCTCGAATTATCTTCCATATTGTCTAATAACGGTATTTTACTGATAGTGGGGTTACCCTTCCTATAGAAAAATGGGACCTAGAACACTTTCCGTGGAACAGAATTCTTTCCGTGGAACAGAATTTCTTCCGTTCTTCAGCGGCCTATTTTATGCGGACCTAGAGAGTTCTTCGGTTCCATTTCGCCAGGTAAAGGTCTTTTGTCGAGGTGATACGACCACGTGGTGGAAACGTAGCTTCACATGAACGCCAGTGATTCCAAGTCTGCAAAAATCTACTAGATACAAGTAGACCCTACCCTTCCTTAATTTTATTTAAAATTTACCGTCAAGCACTGTAGACACATAATGACCTTTTATGGTCGCAATTACCGTTACTTACCGTTTTTGTTTAATGAACTTAGGGTTAAACAACTGTAGGTCGTCTATTTTCTTATATCGTATTTATTACCGTTATTGATAGTTTCTGTTTAATTAACTAACCGTTAAACGACTGTAGATCGTCTGTTATCTTATTTTTTTGTTGATATTTGATATTTATTTGATGCATTAAAAAAATTGTTACATATACATATACAAATTAGTAATAGAAATTACAATTTAAAATTAAACATAGATACTAGCAAAAAATAAAAAATTAAAAGCAAATACTATATCCCCGCAGTTTATACAACAAATATAATTTTAAATAATAATACAATACACACGATAATTAATCCAAATATGCATATACAATCAAAAAATCCTATATAAAATCATTAACAAAAATCTGACAAAATATGACTAAGTGATTTAACACTTGTTTTGTGCAGAATGTATTCAATATTGAGTTATTGTTAATAGGAATATTATTTCATGAGAAATCGTGGCGTGTATTTATTTTTTCAACCTAAAATGGTTGCCTATACTAGTGAAATATTCATTACATAAATTTGCCATTTCTTTACTACTATTGAAAGCTTGCCCATTTTCATTGAAAATATCTAAGTTTATTGTACTTATCCAGATTTTTCATTTGTTGCCTCAGAAATTACCTGATATATTTTTTTCATGTTATTTTGATTTTGCCTTATTATGTTTTTATAGTAATTATGTTTACATTTTTTTTGAAGAATATTTAGTGAGTTGCTGTAAGTTTTATATTGTTCTTCTAAGGCTACCGAGAAATTTTTACACAAACGTTGTTTAAATTTATCTTGTGGTAATTGATCTTGTAAGACCTTCAGTAAACCTATTACTGTTGCTTACCAATCAAAATTTTTATAATGATCTAACAGATGAACATAGTTCCGAAAAAGATTATGATAGACCCAAATTTGTATTGAATTTGTTTGAGTGTAATTCGATTGGTGAATATTCTAACATTTATTTAAAATCTAATGTGTTACTCCTTGCAGATGTTTTCGGAAATTTTTGAAAAACATGTATTAACACATAAATCAGATCCTGCTCATTATTATACTTTTCCAGGTTTAGTTTTTGATGCATATTTACGTTACACTGGGGTTGAATTAGAATTGTTAACCGTTGCTTATTGAACTTACCGATAAACAGCTTTAGGTTATTTATTATCATGTATCATATCTATTCCTGTTTCTTATCATATTTGATTTAGAGATTCTTATTTTCTTTATTATTATATCTGATATTATCTCGAGTAGAGAATTTATTTTGTCAATGTTATGGTAATTACTTAATACATATATTAACTTCACATGTTAATTTAAAGATTTATTATATCTTTATTAATTTTAATTTAAAAAACCAACAAGAAATAAAGCATTTTTATTGAAACTTTATTCTACGACTACTACCTTTTACGTCTAACCAGTAATTCAGTAATTTTAAGTTAAATTAAATTTCATTCTAATCACGAAATGAAGTGCAATCTTGAAAATCGACTGTTCAAAAAAATTTATATTGTTACTATAAATATATATATTTTGTATACTACAATATAAATATCTTATAGAAATAAAATTTATAGATATATTAAAGTAATTACTGAAAAATGTTTTAATTTGAAATTTATTATATAATTATTACAAATTATTGTCTTAAAGTAAATATAGATTTTAAAATGTTGAAAGAGTATAATATGTTATTTTTTTAAATTGAAAAAAATTATATTTAAAAAGTGAACTATAAGGAAATTTTCGAGCTCAAATATTTAAGATTATTTTGATTAAAATTGCTGATGTATATTTTTATTTAGTAAAATGTCATTCCTAATAATTTAATGAAAAATTTCAACTAAAATCATGCAATGGTTTGGATTAGCCAATACCCAGGGTGGTTTGCCCCTTGATTAAAATGTTAGTCATTGGGTCATACTTCAGCTCTCCGGTTTAAATATAATTAACCTTACGTGCAGTTTTAGCCCATTTGGGTCACTTTGTAAATTATACATTTAAGCTTCAGTTGCTCTTTATTAAATTGCATTTATTTTCCAAGCACAATGTGCACTATTTCTATTAAAGCGTATTTACAACTGCAAAATATAAATATGATTATATTTCACTTTAAAGTTTTTTTATCAAAAAAAGGGAGACGTAATCTTGAAACGACTTATAAGGTTTTTGTGGCCCAAAAACTCCTTATTCGCTACAAATGTTGACAATGCATGGACAGCATATCAGCACAATATGCAAACAAATTCCACAATATGATGAATCAGGAATGCAGCAGGACGATGTGGAGCTTCATTTTGTGGAGGGCTGTCATATTAGAAATTGTATGCTATACTTTTATCGTAGGTATGTATTTATGAATAGGGATTTCTGCATTATTAAAGTACAAAGCTATTTACATTTACTACAAATATTAAAGATGCAATTATGATATTAAAGATAAGGAATCCTTGTAGAAAATGTATTTTTCTTGAATATTATTATTACTAGGTTTACCTATGCGTTGAAAACCATCGAAATATAGTGAAGGGCTATATTCGTTCTTTCTTGCACCAATATTGGGCATTGGATATATTCCAAAATCAACAATTAAAATATCTAAATAATGCATAATTAATAACGTCTAATTAAAAATCATTAGATGCCAAATTTACTTTAAAATTAAACAACTATTAACCATAAATGCATATCAGTACTTTAAGGTACCATTTTTATGTAATTTAGGTTTAAATTTCGAGTCGGTTCTAAAGAAACACAATATATAAGATGCCAAAAATGTTTTAAAATAATTGTTTACTGTCCTGGTATTTTGTTCCTTAATGCCTGATCATATACACGGATATCCAAATTAAACGGAATAGGCCTTATAACTTTCTTATTTTGAAAAGACGGGAAAAACGTTAAATATGAAAATATAATTGGTACCACTATCTACTCCAGAATTTTTTGCCTGTAACGGATCTATCAGAGAGAACTAATTGCATCCGATCATTTCTAGAAATTTCTCCTCAAGCTGTAACCGAATTTTCCCCAGAGAACATGCGTATCCATATGTATAAATATATTTTGCATTAACCTCAGTAAAATTAAATTCATTTAGAAACCGGTCTTCAGAAAAAGTTTCAAGATTAATATTCTAAACTGATTTTAAATGATTCTTTAATGTATTTCTCGAGAAAATAATTTCTTACGTAGAAGTTTTCCTTTTTCTGTTTGAAAGTGCCTCTTAAAATTCATACAAAAAACATGAGATTATAGTTTATTCTGTATCTTAATTATTTTTGACCCCCTATATTATGCTTAGTATCGAAAAATATAAGGTGGACAGTTGCAGCTGGCAAATAGACTAAAAAAAATAATGAAATCGATCATGAAGTTATGGCGCAAATAGGTTGCAAATGCAGGTGAACAAGAGAATGACCCATTTCAAAGTTGGAGAAGTTTATAAATTAACGACACCGTGTTAAAATAGAATATTCATGAGAAGTGTTCGTAACTAGAGTAGAGAGTTCAGATGCAATGCTGTTTCTCGTATGTTTTGGAATGTTTGATTTGAGAATTGAAAGGTTTTTTGAAATATATTTTGCACTAATCTCGGTAAAATTAAATTCATCACGAAGACGGTCTTTTGTTGAATTTCGATTTTCAAAATTCAGATTTCCAGGATGGAAGTTTGTGCGAATTTTATTGAAGATCGACTTTTAAACCTGAATTTTATTGAATTCAATTTCTCAAGACCGAAACCAATTAAAAACCTTCATTTAAGTCCGATTTTTATTGAAGTTCGACATTCAAACTCAATTTCTACTGAATTCTGATTCAACTCCAAACCTGTCGGCTTTCCAAGACGGAAATGTATTTAAAAGCTTTGCTCAATATCCAAGTTTTTTTAAGCTTAGACTGGCAAATCTGAATTTCATTACACTGCGATTTTCAAGACGAAAAACTCAAATCCTAGTCTTACTAAAGTTGAATTTTCAAGCTGAATTTTATTGAAGCCGAAAACTTATTTTAAAGCAATATTCCACGGCCATGTTTTATTGAAGTTCTAGGCGAAAATTCGTTTAATAGCATTCCTTAAAGTCAATTGTATTGCATTTACCAAACTTGAAATTCTAAGAAAGAAATTGGAGAAAGTGTGTCGAAATTTGGATTCCATCACGTACGTATATTTAACAACCTTTCTCCACATCTTCAAATTTCACTTAAAAACCTTGCTCCAAGTCCAAATTACACTCAAGTTTGACTGAATTTTAGTAAATTTTGTTTTCCAAAATTAAAATTAATTTAAACGTTTTCACCGATTCTGAATTTCATTTAAGTTCGGCCTTCAAGGCTGAAATTTATAGAGTTTAGTTTCATATGACTGGAATTTGATGAATTTTATTGAACTTCTACTCTTAAACCTGAATTGTGTTAACTTTCATGTTTTAAATCGGAATTTTGTTAAAACCGTATTTCTAAATTGGTTTTTTTTTTTATTTTTTATGCTATTCAAATCCGAATTATTGAAGTTTGTCTTTCAAACCTAAAATGTATTATTTGGTTCTCCAATTCTTTTAAGACCCTTCCTCCAAGTCTGAGTTTTATTCAAATTTTACTTTTTTTTAAACGTAAATTTTCTAAAATTCGGTATTCCAGATCGGAAATCTCATTGGCAACTTTACTCCAAGTCTAAACTGTATTGAAGTTTTGACTTTCAAACCTTAATTTTATTATTTTTTTTTTCAAAACGGCAGTTTTCTAAACGCTTAATTCAAGTCGCAATTTTATTGATGTTCGACTCAAACTTGAATTTTATTGAATTCAGTTTTTCAAAATCAGTTGTCTAAGACTGAAATTTATTCAAATGCTTTACTTCATGTGCGAAATTCATTGAAGTCCACCAGCGCGCTCATTCAAGGATTAAGTAAAGTAGAGAGTTCAGATGCAATGCAGTGTCTCGTTCCCCTACAGGAACGTTTAAGGCAAACTTGAAAAGTTTTATTTGAGAATTGAAAGCTTGTTTGACGAAAAATCCAAATTCTAGTTTTACTGAATTTGTATCTGAAACCTGAATTTTCTTGAATTATGTTTTGAGTGCTAAAATTAATTTTAAAGCAATTCTCCAGGACTATATTGTATTGAAGTTCGAGTTATAGCGTTCAAACCTGAACTTTGTTAAATTAAATTTTTAAGAAAGTACTTTAAGAAATTATGTCGAAGTTTGGATTTCAAGACGTAAGTATATTAAACAGCCCCTCTCCGCGTCTGAATTGTATAAAATCTGATCTTCAAGGCAGAATTTTGTTGAATTCGTTTTCCACAACCGAAATGTATTTTAAAACTTTCGGATTTAATGAAGTCCGGCTTTCAAACTGGATTTCCAAGACGAAAATTCAATTAAAAGCCTTGTTCCAAGTTCGAATTATATTGAAGTTTGACTGAATTTTAGTGAATTCGGTTATCGAAAAAAAAAATTATTTAAAAGTTTTCCTGGAACAATGTTTTTTTTGGAGTTCGTCCTTCAAAGCTGAAGAATATGGAGATTAGTTTCCTATGACTGAATTTTAGTGAATTTCATTGAAGTTCGAATCCCAAACCTGAATCGTGTAGAATTTGATATTCCAGGACTGAATGTTTTTGAAGTTCGACTTTCAAAACTGAATTTTGCTAAAATCAGATTTAAAAAACGGAAATTTGTTTAGAATCTTTACGCTATTCAAGTCCAAATCAAAGTCTGAATTTTATTCAAATTTGACCTTCAAACGTGGATGTTCATAAAATCGCCCTATCGAATTTACGACAAGCCTAAATGGTATTGAATGTTTGACTTTCAAACCTGAATTTTATTCATTTATGGTTTTCAAAACAGTGCTTTTTTAAACGCTTTATTCTAGTGGAAATTTAATTCATGTTTGACTTTTAAGCCTACATTTTATTAAGTTTAGTTTTCCAAGGCCGAAAAGTTCATTTAACAGTCCTTCTTTCAAGTCCGATTTTTAATGAAGTTGTACTTCAAACCTAAACTTCGGTTTTGAAACTGGTTTTCCAAAACAAAAGTTCACTTAAAAGCCTTGCTCCAAGTCCGAATTATATTGAAGTTTGACTGAATTTTCGTGAATTCGGCTATCCACAATTAAAATTAATTAAAAAGTTTTCCTGCAAGTCTGATTTTTTTTGAAGTTTGTTTTTCAAAGCTGAACAATATGGAGCTTAATTTCCTATGACTGGATTTTATTGAAATTCATTGAAGTTCGAATCCGAAACCTGAATTGTGTAGAATTTGATATTCCAGGACTGAATGTTTTTAAAGTTCGACTTTCAAAACTGAATTTTGTTAAAATCAGATTTAAAAAATGGAAATTTATTTAGAATCTTTACGCTATTCAAGTCCAAATCCAAGTCTGAATTTTATTCAAATTTGACCTTCAAACCTGGTTGTTCATAAAATCTCCCTATCGAATTTACGTCAAGCCTAAATGGTATTGAAGGTTTGACTTTCAAACCTGAATTTTATTCAATTATGGTTTTCAAAATAGTGCTTTTTTAAACTCTTTATTCAAGTGGAAATTTAATTCATGTTGAAGCCTACACTTTATTAAGTTTAGTTTTCCAAAGCCGAAGTTCATTTAAAAATCCTTCTTTTAAGTCCGATTTTTAATGAAGTTGTAATTCAAACCTAAACTCCATTGAATCCTGTTTTCAGCTTCAAACCCAAATTTTATTGAATCCGGCTGTTCGAGATGAAAATTTATTTTAATGCTTTACTTCATGTGCGAACTTCATTGAAGTCCGCCAGCCTACCCATTCAAGGGTTAAGTAAAGTAGAGAGTTTAGATGCAATGCAGTGTCTGAGCTCTATTAGGGTTTAACGCAAAATTAAAATGTTTGATTTGAGAATTGAAAGTTTGTTTAAAATATTTGCACTTAAATTAGATTAGTCTTGAATACGATGATGGTTCAACATTATTATAAAATGATTTTTCAATCTATTTTCCCTAGAAAATAATTCCTTACATAGATGGCAATGCTTTTCCTTTTTCTGTTTGAGTTCTTTGAAACTTGCTTTGCTCGGGATTCACACCAGCCACTGCCTAATTCTGGAAAGATACATTGTAATCAGAACAAATATATTTTCTCCTGGCGATGTGTTTGTGAACCCTTCTGGAATTACTTCTCAGGCCATTTTTGATATTGAAACATCTACAAAATACACATGTTCCATTTAATGTATCTGCCTGCATGAAATTTAGGTTGAAGTTTACATATTTTATTTATTCTATTCATATTATATGTGACCACTTATCACAGTATTAAATTAATGATTTAACTAACCGTTGCTTGGATGCTTAATTTCAATGCATGTTTATTTTGAGCATCCGCCGAACAAGAGTGTGTATTTACTTGTATACCATAAGTCTTACACGTAATTAATAACAGTTTGAATAATATTAATGAACTTCCATTATTCGACAACCCGCTTCTATTATTCGATATCATGCCGGCACAACATTCTGTTGGGGAAACACATATATCTTAGTCTCTGAAGGTCCCGTGCTTGCAAAAGCGCTTCCATCGCTCAATATCCTATTAGCGAGCACTGCAGGCTAGTTTTCCACCAACTAAGTTTTAATTGATTTCGGCTATGAAAATGTTTGGCAACCTTTCCCAAAATGATCGGTTCTCCGAAAGGAGACGCTTAGTAGTGAAAATTTCGCAGTAATTTGCTGCAATTACACGGAAATATTCGCAGAGTGATGGATGATTTTCTAAGACTGGTGATCGGAATGATGATACTTTTAAGTAATAATGACCCTGGACAGTAGAAGAATGGGTAAAAATAAAATGTTGAAATATTGAACACCATAAATTTGAGCAGACGTTGTGTTTTGAATCAAGTTATACACGTGCTTGCTTGGTTTATGCTTCTGAGTTGATTTGATTTTTTTGGTGGAAAAATCAGATTTGAAATTAGTAACAACCTTGAACAAGGACTTCCAGGTTCTAAATTCTAGCTTGGTGTAATAATATCTGTTAAACTTCATTCAATTATTGTGCCTCAAACTTACTGTATATCAATGAACGAAAAATCGTAATGGTCCAAACTTAGTACCATTCGATTATTCATTTCCTCATTCTATTTACTATTAAACCATTGATGCGATTTGGATTAATGGATCTTGACCATTTTGTCCAGAAATTTGGATAGGTTTGTGGTTGAAGAAGTTGCTGTAAATATTAAGTAAATTTCAAAATAAAGTGCCATATTTTAATATAATGTCACAATTAGTTTTTCCGGGATGCCACGCCTTAGTTAGCGTGCAGGAATATAGCTCAGATTCGGGATCGATCTACGTCTGGTGAGAAGAGATGATAAAGAAAGCACTTTAGTTAAAAGCAATAATAACGTCTATTGGTCAAAGACTTAATGAGAAAACATTAACAATGTCATTAGTTAGAAACTTAATAAGTTTATATTATACCCGATTACTAAGGTGCGCATGTTCTCTCGATTGAGGTATATTTTTAAATTGTTTATAGGTATTTGGTCACAGTTTTATAAATATAGTTGTTCTTAAGAGTTGTGTTGTGTTTCATTTAAGGTTAGTTTTTGCATTAAATACACTCAGAGTTCACACTGCACTTGAACTACTTGACAGATTCTACTTTGAAAATTATTTTTCCAGAACTTTGACAAATTTATCATAGATTCGATTTTTGCTATTGTGGGTTGGTAACCCTGAGTTTCGCGTACTTGTTCACTGTAAACCTCTGGTTTGGGTAAGGAAAAAGGATAGGTTAGGACCCAGCGAACATGTGCTCTGCCGGGAACTGGTTTTTAGGTGAGACCTAAAGTCTGCCGAACTGATGGTTCGCTAGCGTATTTATATAATAAAATGTGCCGATCGTTGCACGTTTAAGGTTCATAATCGCTTGTGTTGACGGCTCGCGTTGTTTATAATTTGTCTTTGATGTTTACATAATATTTTCCAAGTTCCAGTTCAAACTTAGGCCAGGGTGATATTTATTTAGTAGTTTATGCATTTTAGTAACTCACAATAGTAATGTTTCTTCCATTGTTGACTGATAAAACGTAGCAATTTCGATGCATTGCCTCGTTAGGATGACGCGGCCTTCTGTTTTAAAAATATCCATTTTGTATTAGTGCCCTCCGGACAGGGAGAAAAGGGTCACATATCTTAAGCAAAAGTAAATATTTAGTATTGAATAGGTTTCGTGAACTAAACTTCTAATTTTGTTTCTAGAACAAGCTTGTCGACGATGTCAGTTTTGTTTAAGATTTGCACTAAATAATCTTATGATATTTTTTTAATTATTATATAAAATACGTACCTTATATGGGGTAGTAGATCGTAATTCCAAACCGTTCTATATTTTTTCCTTGGAGCAACTAGTTTACTTTAATTAGATTGTTAGACGATCTGTTTTCGCTTTTGTTGAGTTTTGGGGGCTGTCTCCTTTTTTAGTTAGTTTTTCTATTTGATTGGCTGTTTTTTTTTTGTAAACTTCTCTAAAGAAAAGTGGTTGTTGAGAGCTTTTTAAAATGTGAGTAAAGGTGAGAACATGAAAATAAATCTAAAGCATTTTGAGAGAGCATCTCACCTTATCTTACGGTCATTACATCATGTTAGTAGTTATTTACGGACATATATCACCATAAATGCCGCATTATTTCGTTTTCGATTTACTGTATTTAATGTACCATTCGTTTTCCTTAAATTGATTTCTTTCCGACATTTCACTTCAGGAACCGAATTATAATTTGGTCCTGAAAGTTTTGGCCTTGTGTCTGTCGCTGTAGTAAACTGCGTTAGAGATGTGTAATCCGATCAGTTCTTATATCGATATTAATTTTATGTAAAAATTGTTTTTGAAACGGCTTCCGGTGTGTTAATATTATAGATTTCGGGTGTAATGGGGAATGCAGGTTGTTGGTCAATCTTGGACTTGATCGTTGGAATGTGCTTGCCGCCAGTTCCACATTCGTAAAATGAAGCATCTGACTAGCAGGGGTTGGTTGTTTTATTTTTTTAAGGAATTTCCGGTAGAGGCTGTGCATGGCCTTTCCCTTCATCATCTCACTGGATGAGAATGAAAGACGGTCACTTTTCAAAAGTCCGCCACTGTGGTGATAGTGAGAGTGCCACGGCAGTAAGTTTTTCTTTGAAATACCTTGTAGGATCTTCTGCCCACCCCAATTTCGAGGCCGTATATTTTGCGTGTTATTGTTTTGGTGCCTAGACACGATTCTCTTACTGAATTTTTTCACTATTTAATCGCAGGTGAGTCACTTCTTGGTTTTTCAGTGTGGCCATCTTGTGATTTTTGTTCCCACGCGGACTGTTCCTAATTTCTTTCCAATTATAACAATTTGAAACCGATACATAGGTAAATAAAAAATTTGATCACGTGAAGTTTTTCTCCGACCAGTTAATTTTTGACTATGGGAAGGCTCCTTCTTCGACTGAAAAAGTTCCTTCTGAGTTCTTCGACTTCATTTATTGTGGGCGTTTTCTTCTGGGAGTTGCCTGGAAAACTACTCACGAGTTCCTTAGATTGGATCAGTTGATTATAACGTGAGAAATTGTATGTAATTTTATGTAGTTGTTGACTAAAATATGGCTGATTAGTATTGCGTCCTAGAGGACTAGGAAGTATCAATAGAATATGACGCAGGGCTGTGGTTTTCAACACAGCTCATCATTAAATATCATTATTTACTTCAATAATTGTTTTACAACTATCAATTATTAGTAGTTATATCTCATCTATTTTCCTTGCTTGACTAACCGGTATTTATTCGTATTTATAGATCGTTTATCTTACTTGTTGCAAAAAAGGAAAATTATTTTTGCATACCGCTATTGGTAAATATTTTATTTTGTAAGTTTATTGGTTAATCTCTTACATCAGTGGTAGGCTGACTTTGTATTTAAATTTACAGCTTTTTTACCTCATGTTTTTCTTCCAGCGGAGTAAATTATTGCCAGAATAATTGATCACCAACTATTCTTTCAATTTAGTACTGTCGGTACAAGTTTTATGTAGTATGGAGTACCGTAGGTGCCAGTGTAAGTACTTTTATGTATTTTAATTGACTTGGAGTCAAACAGAGTTGTTGTAACAAACCAACCTACCATCTTATGATAATAAACCATTTTCTATTCACCTATCTATCTGTTTAATTTGTTATCTTTATTATTAGTGCTTCAAAAGGGATGCAAATAGTAAGAATAATTGATTTGAATTATTTGGGCTCATTAATTGAATCGTTCTTGATTCATCGTTATTTTAAATTGACTGAGCTTGTGATTTTATTGTTTATATTTTTTGTCGGCAAATTTCTGGCGTCCAACGCTGGTTTTATTATTTATATTTTCTGTTGCGAAGCCTAAGCCCAAACGAGTTCCATATTATCAGTTGAGGATTTTCTGACTTATGCCATCTACAAGTTTGGCATTTTTATATAAATATTCCCCCCGTCGCGTCGTTGCCAGCATGTACCAAATAACCACTTATTTATTTTACCCACCGCATTTATTAACCCTCTTTTGTTACGAATATGTTGGTGTAAATTCTCGAGTTGATCGGATGTTATTTGTATTAAATATTCGGTTCTTAAAAGTAGCTCGTTCTGGCCTACACATCATTAATTGTTGCAAATTTTCCTAACTTAACTTAATATAAAAAAAGTTGTTCGCTTATAGTTTCTTGTAATCGGAGGTGAAAGTAATAAAACAAAATTAGAAGATAATAAAGAGCGTGGCAAAATACATGAGTAACTAAAATATAACTGCCAAATTTGGCTTTCTAACTCCTGATTACTACATGTTCAAAAGGCTTGGTTAAAATATTCCGTTACTTCTAGATGATTTAACAAATTGCCTATAAAGTAACAATTTAACAATTGCATATCCGCAAAACTAGCAAACAAAACTTTTTATTGACCAGAGCTCCGCAACTGGCGAAATCATTGTTGAAATGCCGCGTTTACTTGATGTCTATTCAAGCGTTATAAGAGCGGATCTCGTCGTTGAATTGGAACTTTAAAATTGATGGCCGTAAGACCACTATATATATTGTCTGTTCAGCAATAGTGCATCCTCTCGAATTTGTTTGAAATTCGAATTGCTCTAGGGCCATCGATTTACTACCATGAAATTATTGTAGGAGCTTTGTTGTCCTTTGAAGGTTTACTAAATAGCGTGCTAGTAGTATTTACTATAAAGCAGGGGAACATAAATGAGATATCGTTTGATGTAGATGTTTCTAAACACACATCTGATGTCTATCAAGATTTTTCTCTTAATTTCAACGTTTAGTTGCTTGCGTTGTTTGTTTGGTAAACGTGAATCTTGCCGGTTTTGTTTTAATATATTATTGTTTATTTTCGATCGATCTAATATTTCCTGAAGCTCCCAGAATATTAGGAAACTTAATACTCGTTATAAATTTGATTAATAGTGTTTACGTAAAGTTAATTATTACTAGGGTTAGGGAATTAAGTTTTAGCAAATTAAAAAAAATATATATATTGTAACAGTCTGATTTTGCCACTATAAAAGATTGTAAATTTAATTTTGTCTGCTGCATTTAGCAACAAAAGATTCTATATTTTGTGGTAAGAATTATTGAGTATTAACCTTTTGGGTTAATTAATTATAAATTCGTTTATTGGATGTGTTGTCAATAAGTTTAGTGGACTTCCAGTTGCAGCATTTATTTATATTAATTAGTTATACATACGATTAATATCTAATTTGTATTAGCTTTTATAACACTGTTGTGGCCGTAAGTGGCTATTCTGATCATCCTTTTTCTTATGTTTCTTCCAGCATTTTGTGACTTTATTTATTTTAGTTAGCTCGTTTGTGTTTATCAAACAACTAAAATAAAAATAATTGTGATATTCGTTTAACTTTGCTTATTTATGTTACAGTGATTATGTTTACTTGCAGTTCTGTATTTAAGAACTAAGTCAATAACCTACCTTTGATCCTCGTTAGATCGGTCGAATTCATATACTACTTTCGGTTTGAATATTTCACTTCTAATCTCAGGCTGATATGGCTTTGACTTGTTGGACACACTGATTTGCTTTGAGATACTGCTGCTGTTTTATTATTTACCTGTTAATTCGAGAATAATTGTTAGTTATTACATTTTTCTATCTCTGCAATAGTAAAAACTAGGTAACTGTTGCTTATTTTCTTGTAAGACTTGTTGATCTCTGCATAGATTACTCATTGCTGTTTCTTCTCATAGTGCTCTAGGCATTTAGAGCGTATCCCTCATACCCCGCGGTTTTCCCTTATTTTTTAGATTTTCTCCCAAACGTCAATGTTTGTTTTCCTTTTTTATGTTTTAGTAGATTTTGAGGTTATTTTGTAGTTCCACCTTCTTCCCGACAGTTGTGAACTTTGATCTTTGGTATTTCTACTTTATATTTATCTTTTGACGTGGCATGATATAACTTTTGTAATCGATTAGTAGCCTTGAATATTAGTAATGGGCTCTTTTCACTTAATTGTTGCTATCGATTGGGATCTTTACAGCTTTATTATTTTGTTTAGAGATATTTCCTATTATTTATGGAAACATTTAATTTTAGCTCATTAGTTGTTGATTTCGCAGTCGCTTTATTATCTTAGAAGTATTCCTCGTACCGACTATTTCTTCATTTCGACAAGTGCTCTCGGCACTACCATTTTTTTTTTCTGAACTGACGTGTTCTCTGATTCCGTGGTGATCTGGTTCCCCTAGAAATACCTACTGGAAAGAGAGGAAGCGTTTTGCCGTATTGCAGTTCTAGGTGACTCAACCTTTTTGTATTGTGTTTAATAATAGCCTTCTAGGGGATCTAGGATTGCGTCCCTAATTAGTGCTGACACAACCGATTTATCGGGATATTCGTGCTGTATAAGAGCTTTCCGAGCTCATATTATAAAACTGAGGCAGTTGATCCTCCAGGCAACCCTCCAACTCGATATAGGGTTTTACTACAGGGACCAGAAGCCATTACAAGGTTTCACTACCAGGTCCCACTACAGGGTCTCACCTTTGGGCTTCCTTTCACCTTTTGGGCGGAGGACTCTCGTTCTCGAGCAGGTGGCTTTCACCCCAACTGCTGAGCCTGCAGCATTTTCAGCAGAATGCCTAACGACCTCGCATAACACCAGCGGAGCTTTTCCAGTTTAGCTGGCAGAACTCCACACCAGGAACTGGGATATTGCATACACGACTCTCCGGTGCTAGGTTTGTTTTAATGAAAATCCTTTCCTTTTAACATTAATAAGAAAATCGTGTTGCAATGTTCAGATTGCGAGCTCTAAAATAATATTATGCTCGTTTAGAAAATGTGGCAGGCAAGTGGTAAATTTGCACTTTTGTGCGTTAAGTATAAAACATATTGTTCATCTCCGCACGTAGTGGCGTACTTTGCTAATTTTACAGGACTGCTAAAAACGAATATTAGTACCAAATAGGGTATAAAATAATATAATAGTTCTTTATACATCGAAGATAGCAAACAACTATATCTTCATTATGGCATGTTTAAACTCTGTTAAGAATTTTTAGTTTTTGAATTCACTTTTTTTCACGGTTACACCACCTCATGTTTTTTTTTGAGTATATAGTTACACAAATGTTAACATATTTCCAATTAAATAAGTATAGTATAAATTTATTTATTTTGTTTTATTATTATTTTTATCCTTAGCTAAATAAGCAAGTGCAACTAAGGTAAAAATAATATTTTTATTTCCAGCTGAATAAGTACGTTCAAGTAGGGTCAAAAGTGTACAATAAACTAAAGTGAATCAAAATCAGTCAAAATGTTTATGTTATTATTGTATTTTTTAATCATCATGATGTAAAGAAAATTAAATTAGTTGTATTTCGAATATCCACACAAATCATCTAGTACAATTATGTCATAGCGGCGGCGGCGGCTTTGCGCTTCTACTATGTGGGGGTACAGAGGCACCTTCACTATATGTTACGTCTAATTTTGTCATGTTTTATTACGTGGCTGCTGGCTGCTGATCACTTGGAGACATTGGCAGGACTCTCCCTGGCTTAATCTTATGGAGTAGAAGTGAATCTCGCTCCAAAGGAAAATATCGTGGATTAAAAAATTGAGTATTTCTCTTGAGCTATTAAGGTATAGAAAGGCTTTACCCTAGGGATAACCGTTATATGGCCTAATTCATATTAACCGTTAATACATGTAAGACCAATGCTAAGGGGAGACTTTAATTTGAAGAGTATTATAAGAGACTATTGTATTATTATTGCTTGTATTCGGGACGTGTTGGCGTGAGGGCTCGGCTTGCTGGCGGATCAGATACCTGCCCCTTGTATGCGTATAGGCGGGCTCGGCTTGTTGGCGGAATAGGTAGTGCACTCTGTGTTTGTATAGGCGTGCTAGGTTTACTGGTGAACCAGATACATGTATCCAGCTTTATTAGAGGCTGATGAGACACGGTTAACTGATAAGTCATGCTACGCACTGCACCGTCAGATGTCGTTGATCTACTCACAGTTACTACTAGCGTTTATAACGCCCGAAATAATATTTGAGTCTAGAGTTTAGATTGATTCTAAAGATAATTGAAACATATTCATTTTCCATTGACAATATAGGTGAATTTTTATTCCTTTCCGACTTATTTATTGCTTTAAGCACACAAGTTGCAACTTCGATCGAACCACGTATTTGTTTCATTCCGCATTGGAAAGTGAAATTATGCATGAATAATCTATACTTACAAAAATGATCGAAAAGTAAATCACCTTCTGAAGGCTATAACTGCGTACAAGAAACTTGAACTCTCTTGAACGTTTGCGCTACCTAAATATTTTTTCCTGACAATGTTTAGCTCCAAAATATGTTTTTCATGTTTATTCTTTATATTTTATTTATATTTTTTTATCTCTTCTCTCCTTACTGTTAGCCAGATGAAAGAACTTGACTGAAAGGAATGCTGGCAAAAAATGTCCTAGCATTTTTAGATGCTGCCACATTTTTTTCCCATTTTCAGCACCACTTCACAAAAGCACTAGAAATATCAATAAAACACACCTGAAAATCAATTGTCGGGTGAAAATATTAACTAGGAGACATTTGCGTCGAACGAGAGGCCTCTGTTTTGTCCCGGTCCTAAATTAAAAGAAATTCTCGAGCGGATCCATAGTCCGGTAGATCTTGTCTCACACCAAGTCCATACAAGTGCGGTCATCTTTGGATATCTAAACCTGCAACCCGAACCTTAACTGGCGCTTAAATCGGATCTCCGGAGAAGTAACTCTGGTTAAGTCCCCATGTGCTTCTTTCCAAGAAGTAAAGGCCAACCGAAAGTAAATCTAGCCAGCTAAGCTAAACTAGATGCGCCAAAAAAGCTATGCTATATATGCCTCATATATAGCCACTATATAACTTCTTGAACTAAGTATAGCGCTTACCATCACCATTATAAAGAACATATAAAGCATCTATATAGTCAAGTTAAACTTGCTCTTAAATTGCAATAATGCTGTGTAAGTATTATTATATGGCGCTTATGTAACTGTTTTTTAAAAAAGACATAAATGCAATTTACGCGATTAAATATGCCTTATATAACTTTTATAAATTTGGAAAGAGTTACCGCCTCATTATATCTTCTATATTGCAAAATGGTTACAGGAATATCTCCTACTACACTAAAGCTCAAACAAACATTTTGATAATTACAGAGGTTGTAGGAATAGCCATTCAGAATGGCGTCTACAGGATATGGAATTATTTGAACGATTTATGTATAAAAAGCTATTGAGGGCAGGCGGGAATACCTAAAAACGACATGCCAGAAGAAATTTATTGTAATTATGTAATATGCTACCTCGTAAAATTACTACTCCCCATCAAAATTTAGAAAATTGACCATTTTTCTAAATTTTTAGAATTTATTTAATTTTATTAATAAAAATCAATAATTTTTAATAAATTGATCCGAAACAAGTGTTTTATATTCATTCTATTAATTTTGATGAATAGAATGTATTAATTTACTACCAAAATCCAATTTTGTTTTCTAATAAAATGCCGTTTCATCTATCAACATTAGATTGCAGTAAACAATATGGAGTCGCTAACAAAAATTCTTAACATCATGTGTAGTGGTATTTCACGACGCCATTTTGCTTAAACAGGCAATCTGTCTATAAACGAAACTAATGCGTCATGTAACGTTTTCAGGAATTGTTTATGTTAATAATTTTTTTTTTATGGAAAACGGCTGCGCATGTAATGGTACTGTTTGAAAATCTGCAGCCGACCGTCATTTGTTTTTGTCGATCCGATTTCAGTTTCCAAGTTATTATGTGTATTTTTCAAAATTTTGCTTTGATACAGGATAACTGCCGAAAAATTGATTAATTTTGATGAAATCATCCAGAATAGGAAAAAAGCGAGTTTTTTTTGGACGTGTATAATTTTGAAAAAGGGGTCACTTTGAGTCTGTAGCTCCAAAAATATCGTGAGGATCGAAAAAACCGAGACGACAGTTCAATATGACATTTCTAGGGGAAAACTCTGAATGCTGCTCTGTTTCGAAAATGTCGGGAAAATGGACTTTTGAGAGAAAATGTATTCTTCAAAAAAATTATGGTTTAAATTTTTTCTTTTCGAGAAAGATAATTTTTTATAGGGAAGCTGCGCCAAAATTTACAAAAGAAAACGGCTTAGAAATGATCATGCCTTTTATACAGGATGCTGGTTCAATTAAAATTTTTCTCCGTTTCGTTTTTTGACATGAGTCTGACCTAACTTCCGTACATTAAAGAGGAGGGTTACGAGTCCAACATGCCAAAAAATCGCATCGATAAAATTGAAAATGCCGAATTAATGAAAAAAAAAACTACGTTAATCATCAAATCTTGGCTATTTACAAAAAAATAATCTCAGATTTGCAAACTTCGGTATATTTACAATAAAAAAATATTATATGAATTTTCCGTATGAGATCGGGAAATATGAGAAAATCAATGTTAAAGGGAAACATGCCATGAGAAATTCTCATGTTTTCTATAATTCGGCATTTTTTACGAGTTTGAATCGATACGATATAAAAAATTTGAAGAAATATTTTCTCCAATATTATGAGATCACGTTTAGGCTAAAATGTGTAACTTTATACATTTAGTTGCTTGAAAATTCTTTGAAATTTCTTTGATAAGCTGGAAAAATGTGTCAAAAGTTCTGATATTATCGGTGTATATACTTTTTTTTTGTCGTTAGCAAGTAGATTTATTTGCCTGAAATCTCATTTAAAACGATATGAAGCTGGGAAAATGAGCCTGGATGGGAGAATTTGGACATTTTTCAACCGAAAAGCGGCGATATCTGACGATTTTACAGGAGATTTCGAAGCAACATTTTCTTTAATAAAAAACACGTGTCTTCATATTGCAATTATTATTAATTATTATTTATATATAAATTATGTAGGTATAGCGCACCCTATTAAATATTATTTGTTACTTTCTGTGTGCATTTAAATGCTATTTCTTATACAGTTTTCACTTCTGTGGTGGTCTTAAACACACACCTTTTTTTTAGACCATTTTCACGTGTCTAACCAGGACCACCTTTTGAATAATTAAGTCCCCTAAACCATGGCACTGATAAAAATCTGCCTCGACTGAAATGTGTTTACATTTTGCTCATCACTCTATTTTTTTCGGCATTGTACGTTCCTTTATTTATTTATATTTAACTCATTTTACTCCCAAAGTTTGGCCAGTTTATACACTGGACTCACGTAACTTGAGGGCAAATAAAAATGGCTCGTGATAATGTCTAGTGAAAGTTAACTATTTCACTCTAATGTAGCGCCCCAACTTGTTTCCTACTAGTTAAATCTTCGTTCTCTAAAAAGACACCTAACTTGTCCTCGACATAAAATGTCATTTAAAATACCTATCGGTATAAAGATTTGAGAGCAGGTGTTTCTCGTCTAGCAGTATCGAACAAAATGCCCGTTCTCCGGTCGTTTTGAAATTTATGAATATGAGACTGATACACCCAAGAAAGCGGTTTGAAGGCATAAAAGAAAATAAAATGCTCTCGCTATCTCTTTATTGCATTCTATTCTTCAAATATGTGGACGCCAGTGAAGGAACGTAATGTAGATATATACGAAAATATGCACCTACATGCTTTTAGATATTTGAGGGATGTTATAGCTTATAGAAAGCCTAAAGCAATTATATTAACCGAGAAAAATATTAAAATTATTTTTAGAAAAATATCCTGACGTCTCGATACGTGTATCTCGAAAATATAAAAAAAAACGTTTTGCCAAATCGTGGGGTATTCTGAATATGTTAAATATTCTTAGAAATTTTCACAAGTTTGAATAATATAGGGAGTGTTAGTTATCCTGTGTTCTTCACAAATAGCTATAAGTGAAGTATCTTACCAATAATTGTTTAATAATAGTTGAAATAATAATTTCGAAGCGTTTCAAAGATGCTTAATACATAATCTTCTAGCGTAGGTTGATTTTTAGAAAAGTAATCGCTCGTCTTTCATATTTCTTCTGTAGTGATGATTCGAATCCTTTTTCAAATTACGGATGCAAGATTGGAGTCAATTTTCAGAGGATCCGGGCTCTCTTCTGTTGCCTATATGACATCTTAAATGAAATGGAAACTCGAGATCTGCTTTCGAAAATTTAATATTTTCATTTCCGTATCCGTATAAGTTTAAGTAGTCTCAGTATGGGCTAATATATTTGTCAGTAGTAAACATGTATCTTCGAAATTCAGGGGTATCGTATGTACGTCTTCTTTGATTATATTTACGTGGCTCCTAGAGTTTTAATTTTTGAAGGTAGAAAACAATTTTTACACAAAGTACCATATTACCTTTGGAAATTATCAGGAAAAAATATCGCATCAAAAAATGGAACAATATAGGCAACTTCAAATTTCTTAAATGGCACACCTGAAACAAAAGATGTTTTTTTCTGATTTCAAATAGGTATATCTTGATGATATTTGGGTATGCCATATTGGCTTAAATTATAAATAAATTCTTAATACCACTATGAATCTTTTTTGCAATTTGTGTCTCACCTAAACCTGGGTCGTCTTGTTCGAGCACATTGCCCCGCGCCCCCATCATATCTGTTACGAAATGTTTGTATCCCGTGACGCCACGCCTTGATTAGCGTGCAGGAGAGTAGCTCAGATCCGGAATCGCTCTACGTCAGGTGAGAAGAGATGATAAAGAAAGCACTTCGGACAAACAATAACAACGTATATTGGTCAAAATAAACAAAATTTATTAATATTAAAAAGTAAACAAAAAAAGCAGGTCATGCTCCAATGTACTTTTTTATTTTGAAAATTTAAGTCCGACGTTTTTCAGCCCGACCCGGCCCGAACTCGATTTTAGGCCGGGTTCGGGCTTAAGCTCGACCGTTATTCAGTAATAAAGTTTTATGTTGTGACGTGTCGTTTTGAAACTTGAAATGGCGAAAATGACAGCCGGCTGCCTTCAGTTGTTGTCTGAAAACCTGCCAAATCCCAGTCGTTTTTGATAAAAAGTGAATAAGGTAAATGAATGAGGGTTACACGACAGGTTAAGTGGCGACTCAGCTTCATTTACTACCCACGAAAAGTTGTGCTGAATGCGCCTAAATTAGTAAGCACTTCAAGAAATTAATTTAATTTAATTCAAGTCATTCGAAGTAGATTGTCATTTTCATTCACTCTCAGTTAATGCTAGTGCGCATACTCCTGAAGGGTTATCAATCAACATAATTAGCCGCAATACTAATTCACTACTACACCGAGAATCGTAAAATTCTGAACGAATTTGTCTACCTTTTCATCTAAGACGAGATTTCCTTTACGCTTCGGAGGTCTGCCACTGTTATCAGAAGGTCGATGATAGAATATTGCGTAGTCGAAGGGTTTGAGAAAGTGTGCCCCATTTTGAAATTTAATTTCCAATCCAATTTGCTGCTGTTTTATCGGTAGAGTGTGCCTCTATACCAATACGTGTGTGTTGGTGTTTAGCTATTGGCCGAAATACCCTTGAAGATAAAAGCTCTTTTTTATTATACGTTCTATTGCCAAATAAAAAAATTCCAAACGCTCCATCTGTTTTAGCAATCTTGCAATATTTCGCGTCGCAGGAACAATAGGCTTATGCAATTTTACGATCACGTAGTACGTGTCACGTGGCCTATATTTTACCAATACGGCTGCCGGTTCCCGGCGTGCCGACCAATAAAAACTATTATTTACGAGGTCTGTAGGCACAGAAATAGACGGCAACAGGACAAATATTTCAATAAATATTGGCGTCGAGTTCGACTTGGTTGTCATATTTATTATTTGCCCATTAGCTGAAAATCTGTATATTCGGTGATAGGTTTTAATTTAAATTTATAGTTTTATTAATTGGTTCTATTGTTTTTTTGTCTACTTAAGAAATTAAGTGTTTTGTACAGTTGACAGCATGCAATTTAGGAGAACACTGGATGTGTCATAATCAAATAAAAAAAACACACTATTAAAATAAGTTAATTTAAAAGAAATCCAGTCGCGAATATTAATCATTTAAAGTGTTTATAAAATATTTGACATGCAGTTGCGGTCGGAGAAGGGCAAGAAATTAACATAGACAGTACTTTTGGTTACTTCTGTTTAGTTCCCTAATTCCAAACTAGTAGATACTAATCCATAGCAACAGAGAAGTGTGCCCTTTAAAAGCTCGTAAGAAAGTTCTCTTCTACCTCTTTATATAGGCGCATCGCCTGTTTAGTTCCGGTTGCTTAGAAGCAATTCTTGCGAGGTTGAATGCCAGCTGTCTTGCCATCGTTTTGGTGGTCGTCCTATAGGTCTTCTTGCATGTGGTGTGTTGTTTCGTACTATCTTGGCAATTCTGTCGGGACTCATTCGGTTGACATGCTGGTTCCATACCCTTCTTCTTTTCCTTTTTCATCTGACCACGTCATCGGTTTGGCACCTTTCTCTTATGTTTGTGTTTCTCTGCCTATCGTTTAGTGTTTGTCCCGTTACTGCTCTTAGGGTCTTCATCTCAGTTGTTCTTAGGATCCTCTTTGTTACTGATGTTTCGGCTCTGGTTTCCGCACCATATGTCATCATCGGCCATACACATACTTTGTATATTTTCGATTTGAAATCTATGCTAAGATGTCCTGATATTGCGGCAGCTTTATTGACTTGTTTTCTCACTTCATCTTCCAGATGCCCGGCGCTTGTGATTTTACATCCTAGGTATTCGAATGACATGGTTTGTTCCATAATGTTATTTTCTATTGCCAATTTGCAGCGCAGAGGTTCCTTCGCTATAGTCATGTATTTGGTCTTGTTTATGGAGATTTGCATGTTAAGTTTTCCTGCCTGTTTGTTGAAAGCTTGGAATATCCTTTGGAGGTCATCTTCTGATTCCACGATAAATACTGTGTCATCGGCATAGCATAATATGTTTATTTTATATCTTCCCATTCGGTATCCCAATCCAGTGTTCTTTACGACTTTTACTAATTCGTCCATGACGGTGTTAAATAGCACAGAGCTAAGTCTGTCGCCTTGGCGAATACCTGCTGCTTTTCGGTGGTGCTGTGTTAGTGTCGAGTTTGCTCGTATTTGCGTTTGTGTGTTACTCTTTAGATCCTTAATGAGTTCTATATATTCTTTCGGCCTGTTACTGTTTTCCTAGATTGTGATGACGTCTTTTAGCTGCACTCTGTCGAAAGCCTTGATTAAATCTACAAAGCAGAGGTAGGCAGGGGTGTTGTACTCTATAGAATTTTTTACCAGTTTTCTGAGCATGAATAATGCATCTGTAGTGGATCGGTTCTTTCGGAATCCTTGTGGTTCTTCACTTATTTGCGTTATTGAGGTTATTTTTTCGGCAATGATCTTGGTTAGGAGTTTTAGCGAGGTGCTTAATAATGCTATACCTCGATAGTTTGCTGGATCGGTTTTGTCTCCTTTTTTAAAGATGGGTACTGTTATGCTGATTTTCCATTCTTCTGGAATCCTTCTGTATTTAAATATGATATTAAACAGTTTAGTGTATTCTTCTGTGATGGCAGTTTCTCCGTATTTTATTAGCTCGTTTGGTATTTTATCTTGATTTGGAGTTTTCCTGTTTTTGAGTTTCCTCACTGTCTCTCTTACTTGCTCCTCCGTGATTTGCGTGTGTTCTTCTAGGGGATCATTTTGTGTGGTTTCTTGTGTTTCCACTGTATTTTCTATGTGTGTATAAATTTCTAAAATATGTTTCCCACGTTTCTTCCGTAATTGTTTTTGGTTGTATTGTTTCATTGGTCTCTCGTTTCATGCCCCTTAATAATTTCCAGATACGTTTTTGTGCCCCGTACATATCCGCCTCCATTTCATTACTGCCAGTATTCTTCTTTGATTTCTCAAGCCCTATTGTTAACCGTGTTCCTTATTTCTATATACCTATTTCGGTTTTCTGGTGTTGGTGAATCTCTGTATTGCAAATATATTTTCTTCTTTTCCTTTGTGATGTTTTTGACTTCTGTAGTAAAGCAGGGTTTATTGTTAGGTCGGTCTCTCTGCGTTACCATGCGTGTTCCTAAGGCTTCTTTTGCACTTTTGTATATGTTATCTTTCAGTTTATACCATGCTATGTTCGGATTGTCATTTTGCACTATTGGACTAAGAGCAATATGTTGTTTGCATCGGTCTGAGTAAAGTTGTTTAGTGCTTTTGTGGTTGAGCGATTCTATATTGAATTTTTCGGTTTTAATTGTTGGCTTCTTTTTGCTTGGTGAAATAGTATATTATTTTATATGGAGGAAAAGTGATACTTTTCATGGCGCGCTCGTGTTTAATAGAGAGCAAGCCATGAAAAGTAACTTTTCCTCCAAATAAAATATGCTGTTTTTTCTTCAAATGTCGACAAATTAATGCAAAAACATCTCTTTTTAATAGTAATAATATCTAATTATTATTAAAGATAAATGGGTTCGCAAGGCGGCTTAGACCACGGTCGTAGGTGGCCTTGCTTAGACCGGTGTCGATGAATTTAACATAAAGCTGTCAGTGGACACTGTCAACAATAATTATTTTTTTAAGATGGCGTCTCCGATTGCGTTTTAATTCCGTATTGATAAGCAGTTATTGAGTAAGTTCGATTAAATAATAACCAATTTGTTCCTAAATTAGTGATTTTTAGAAATGCAGTCACAAATTCAGTGATAAATACAAATTGTAGTTTAATAAATCTTGAGTTGTTGACGCTTATTTTGTTGTCTGTTTGTATTGTATCTATGTTGCTATGACAACACTTTTACCTCCGCCGGCGGAAAAGTGAAAAGTAAAGCTCCGGCGGAAGAAAAACGAAACTTCACGGCCGCCTACACAGTCGAGTAATGACGGATTTACTGACGTTTGAAGAAAAAAAGCTATTCTTAGTTTCCCCAGTAATAATATGTAGTCAGTTCCAATGTTAGCTCAGGATAGGACTCTTATGTCTACTATTTGTTGCGGCAAAAGCATTCGGTTAGTGATGATGTAATCGATTATTGATTTATTGTTTCTGTTATCATAGAAGGTGTATTTATGTTGTTCTTTATGGGGGAAGAATGTGTTGTTTATTCGCAATTCATTCTGTGCACAAAACTCCGTCAACATTTCGCCATTGCGGTTAGTAAGACAGTTGGTAGTATAAAATACAATTTAAATGTTTGGAATTTTTGTATATCCTGTGAATGATCATAGAAAAAATTGTTAAACATTTAAACTAAAAATGTGGAAATTCTTAAAATATTTTTCATTTTCGCTACTAGATTTAAGTTCAATCGGTTTTAATAGTATGGACTGTATATATTTGCCCCCGGTTGAACTATTTAGTATCCCCTTTATCCCTTTCATGTCAAATATTTTTCAACAGATTTTAAATTCCAATTCTCCGCCACTGGTTTTCTATTAAATACATTTTTTAATCACACCTACTTTCTTCAAATATATAATAATAAATGTTCGAGGATATTATAATGTAATTATTATTTTCTACTCCTATGCGTCATTGATTTATTAGACATCTACTACCTGTAGCAAGTTTGACACGAATAGATTCAGATATGAAAGATTGTAATGACCATGACAAAATTTAAAATGTATCAACTTTGACTTAGTTAATTTTGAAGATTAATGTATTTGCTTTTCATTGCTATGTATATTCTTATGTGTATGCAAATCATATTTAATGGCTATTAAGACACTTAACATTCATTACGACACGAGCCGTAGGCTTATACTAGTGAAGGGAAAATCGGATGATTTTTAGAATCGAATATCTTGCATTCGTATACTTTTGAGAATCGAATGATTATTCGAATACAAAGAATCGAATTATTTGGATTAATCGCGATATCCCAAATGTTTCAATTAGCGATTCAACCTCTCGAGATTTCGAGTAACTTCGATCGAAGTCTCGTTCTGGAATTCAAATTTACAAATTGTCTGATTCTGGTTTGTTTGATCTTGAAGTTTTCATTCTTGATACATTTAAGAATAAGAGCAAAATCTTTTACAAATATTAGCGAAAGCATTCATGATAAAAAAATAAAATATTGGTTAAAAGTTGTTTTGTTTAGATATTATGCAAAATTTTATAAAAGATTTACTAAAATCATCACTTTTTAATAATTTAAATTTGAATTCCCAAAACTTCTTTTCTTATCTTCTGCATATTGCAAAAATATGTATGTCATACCTGCCGACTATCGCATTTAAAATTAATAATATGATTACTACAGAAGAAATATATTCAACAATTAAAAAACTACCACAGTAATTAAACTACTCTATTTTATCCTTTTTATAGTATAGCGTTTTCGATTACTGTTCACCATAATACAAAACAAAGCCCGCTATTATTTATTGCTCAGACGGCAGACCAGCATAATCGAACAAGTTATACTGACGCGAAACGCGAATTGTGCCGATTCATGTTTTATTTCGATTCAACCAGCATTCGAGGGAAGATTAATTCGTTGTTAGCGCATTCGAATATTTCTGGTATTCGAATTCTTCGTTGAGAATCGAATGCACTCGAATGCAAGCCAGAATCGAATAGTTCTATTATTTGTATTCGAATAGTCCCTTCACTAGCTTATACTCGCTCAGTGCATAACCAACATAATATAAAACACTGTATAATAGAGCAAATTTATTTCATTATTCAACGTACACGTACTTTTATAAAGAGATTGGTGTTTGGGAAAAACTTGTATGCCATACGTTTAAGTCGAGCGAACGAAACTATCTAAATGCCTTGCGTGCTAACCATTTTCCTCTTGGATAAAATATATCTATTCACTGGTGCCATAAATATCTATTAACCATTAAAATTGCTTGTAATATAACGGCTGCATTGTTGCAAAGACGGTCTTCGCGCATTTTAGAGGGAACAAGTTGTCGATAGAAAGATCCGGCCTTAGATACGAATACGTGTAAGGCGTGCAGAATCACACTCGTTATCTCCTGCAATGGTGTTTTGTGCTGTTATATTGATTCTTGTATGGGTTTATAGCTTTGATGTTTATGTATTGATATCTAGACTGTCTTTTTTTTGGCAGCTATTTGTCTCATGATATTGATTTGCTTTACATATGCTGAAAGAGGAGAATCTTTTAATTTTTTGCTTTTTTTTTAACTTGTGCTATAACTAGAAGCTCTTCAATCGGTATAATCTGTGTCGACATGCACAAATATTTGAGCAGCCCTCGTAAAATCACTGCGCATGGTTATGTTACAGCCGCTTGCACATTTCCGTCCCCATCCGCTTGAACATTTCCGTCCCATTTGCCAATATTTACCCTCATACCGCCGCGCAAAATTCTAAAAGTGACCTATGTCCTATACTATACTCCTGAAAATATCTGTACAAAATTTCATGGTGATCAATTGAGTAGTTTATGCGTGAAAGCGTAAGAAACAAACAAACAAACACATTCGCATTTATAATATTAGTTAGGATTCTTTAGTAATACTTACTGGCACCTTCAATCGGATTGGATTAATTCACTGCACAAATTCGACATGAAAATCTAATGTTACCAGGAATAACATCAAGCTATGGATCCAAATACACTGCGAATATAATATAATAATATATTGAGGAGCCGGCCCGTCCACAATTCAAACCCTGTCTGTTATCTTCGTCTCTTCCACGTTATCTGCCCGAACTTGCTATCTTCAAAATTTGATTGTTGAACGGGGGGGTCTAAACTAATACGAGGAGCGATCAGTATATATATTTTGCTATTTATTTCAATGCGTGTTACACTTTAAGTTGGTCATACCCGGTCACATAGGCCTTCACTTTTCCATCCCCACATATAATTTCCGTCCCATTTGCCGAGATTTACCTTCATACCGCCGGTGTTTACACATCAAAAAATTATTTGGAATATGGTTTTGTAATAGCGCGGAAAAGTTGTCTCTACGGGTACTTTACTTTGCCCCAAAAAATTAAGGGTATCAAACAAGATCGTCCACTGCCTCACACAGCATGAAGTTTGTTGAAACTATATGATAGATTATGTGACGCAAATCTTCCATATCGAGTTCCACCCGTTCCATTTCACCCTTAAGGATATTTACTTTTTAGTAGCATGTTTTGCGAATTTTGGCATTATTTTAGGGGACTCTAATCTAGCACGAATGAATCCATCTCTGGAATCCTGACCACAAACTGCCGAAGATGATTCCGTTACTAGTTAAGCATACCTTTTAACAGCCTGTCTGTGACAGGGAAATTTTAGCAATTCCTTAATGCTTCCATCGTCGCTCAAAGATCCAGAAATTGCCATAACTTTCAGTTCATTTGTCGGGTATTCAAAAGTTAGTGGTGGCTACGTTAAATTGCAATGTTTCCAGAATATTAAATCTATGTAGTCTTCGGCTTCAATATTTGCCTGATTCTGTTAGGCAATAAAAATATTTATAAAAGAATATTTCCTGGATGATCGAAGTACCTATTTTCCTGGATAATCAAACCTATAATACATTTAAGATTTGAACATAAATAACGGGATCATTTTATCAGCTCAAGTAGATTCTGAAATCCATTTTTGCAGAGTGGGTGCATTTAATTATAAACCAAACTGGAGTATACATTTTCTCAACATACTACACCAATGTTTTAAGATTCTCTAATTGAAACTGTTCCAATATATAAAGGAAGCAACCTATTTGCTGTGGTCAACCATTAAGAATTAGATAGTTTACTAGACTCTCTTGGAGCTCTATCACAGCAATTACCAGTAATAACAGCTCGACATATTTCTAACAATTATTTCTGGTCTGTATCTAACTATGTCTCATCAACTTCAGGTAAATTAGATTCAGTTAAAATAAAGCTTATTATCTCTTCATATTCAGCAATAGATCCTGGATGTTCACGTGGTCCAGTTATAAATCCATCTAAATACAATTGACAAATAAATCAGTGCAATGGTTCACCATGGTATTCCACTATCAGTTCCATTCTTTCTGTCCACGTAAGGTAAGGCAAGGGCCCTTACAAAAAATACTGATGTTCCATCATACCCAATTGTTAAACGTTATATCATATCAATCTGATCTTTTTAAAAACAACTGACAATACTTAATTTTGTATTTGCAGCTGATCCAGATAATGGTGTTACGTGTCCTATATATTCTAAGCCTTGTTCTTCAACTAAAATATAATGTTCTGCGATGCAACGTGGTTCCTGTATTTTTTAAAACTTAAATTTTGCCTTTGTATCCTTTAAGGTATAGTAGTTTTTGGGGTGAAACAATTTCTGTTTCTATCTTTGCATATATTTTTGCGAACCTTCTGTCTTTGTCTTCGAACTTTCATTCGGTCTATCACATTTGTTGTATCTGTTTGTGGAAACCAGTAAAGCACTTGCAATTATTGCTGCAACTCTGTCAGAAACTCCCATTTTTCAAGCAATGGAACTCTTATCTGAATTGTTATCTTCTTTTGAGAAGTTGAAGCTTCGTCCGTTTCAGATCATTACTATCACTTTCGCGCTTGCAATAGGTATTTCTTCTGTTACTGATTGTATTTGGCTTCGATTTTATTTCATTATAATTCAAAAACCTTGAAGATGCCTTTTCTTTTCTTCTCTTATTTCTTTCAAATTTCCCAGTTGCCACGAGATCAACAGACCCCATAACTATTTTTCTCTGAATTCGTTGGTCAATAATAATATTTTGCTCAATGTAGAGCACATTACGAGATTTTTCACAAATACGCGCAGATAAATCTTTGCATTTCAGGCTGCAGTATCAAACAACTTCTTCCTAGCATCTTCTTGATATGTTCTTACCCTTAATATTTATATTTGTGGCCATTTTTTCAACCTTTGCAGGGTTTACACAAATTTCTATACTTAGCGTCATAGTCTCTAAATAATCTGGTTATTCGACATTATTTTCCAACTTTAAAACAGTACTCTTACCGGCGCGGTGGAGGCTTTAATTTTTGTCTCACGTCTTAACCATAAAAGCCGCACCCCGCAGCTAGCGAAACGGCCGGAGGACATTGCATGAAGTGAAAAATGTAAAAATACAAATGTATACATTAAACAATGCATGTAGCGCTGTGCCGTTCGGCATAAGTCTGGATTAAGGCTCCCTGTACCGGCGAGACGCTAGCACATTTTAGGCCGTTAATTCTCAATGTACACTTCAAAACACATTAAATAATTCGCTCTAATAAAACACGTATTACTCAGTCAAGTATTCGACACACAATGAACAAAAAGAGATGGCAACCATACATCGATGTATAAAAACATCGATATATCAGACTTAAAATTCGATGTTTTTCGATCGAGGTTTTAAATCAGCATCGACAGCTGGAACAACGTACATACATAGAACTCGATTCGGTTTCCTTTAAAATAAAATGTTTCGTATTTCTAAACTGCTTACGCCGCTGGATGAATCTTTATGTAACAAACGCAATTAAAAAGGGATAAACCAAGGCCATACGACAGCTCCGGATTCTCGATGTGGATGCAGATTTCGGAACAAATTTGGGCCTCTCAAATGGGTGTTAGTTGGTGTCAACTGACAATGCAACAGCATGAGATTTATTCTCAGGGTCCTAGGTGCGGGCCCCACGTTGGGCGCTAAATTGTTGCGCGTAAAACCTTTTTAAAAGAGTTAGCAATATAAAAGAAATAAGATGTTACCTATCCTTAAGAATGCGGCCAGCGCAACATGTGTTTCGACTGCTCGTCAGCGTGGGGGTGGGTCAATTATTTATTTTTCACCAGGGCGCCACCAGTTTGGAATACCTAAATCCACTGCGCAGTAAATCAGGCCTAAACACACTTTTAGCCCAGAGCCTGCATCTCGGCTGGAACTAACTGTGAAGCAACCTAAATTTAGGGAACACAACGCAGCCACTAAAGCATCTTGCCTGCGTCCATCAAACGAAAACGGAAGCCAGTCGTTTAACATCAACCTGATGGTAGCATATCAATCAATTATGTTGTTTCTTGTTGCCTTGGTCCGAAAACACATCAAAATCGCCGTAGGATCGCTAAAGAAACATTATTACATTCGATTCTAATTCTGTTGGCGTTGGTTGCCTATTGTTATATTCAATTCAAAGATAAAACTACTTGGCAGATAGCGCTGAACGACAGATTACTATCAAATGAATATTTACCAAAAGGTTAAACTACAATCAGATGTCTACCGTATAGTTCAGTCAACACCAGTCCTCGTAATAGCTCAACCAGCACAGTCTGCAATCGAACACCAGGCCTCGTCTCGGGGGGGTGGTTCGAACTTATCTTTTTCCACTATCAAGTTCCGTATTGTTGTACCTAAATATGGAATTAAATCAAAATAAGTAATAGTCCAAGTCGGGGTTGGACGCCACCAAGTTTACTTTCGTTGGCAAGCCCTATCGATGTTTATTCGGACTCGGACACAGTAAGATAAAACTTGGAAATAAAAGAAAGTTCAAATTCAAATGTCAAATCCAGTAAATAATTACCTGACGAAGTGTACGCTATCTGCTCGGTTACCATTCAAAATCTATATTCTCAAATACACCCTAAATAATACCAAGCATGTGAGGCCAATACTTCATTTTAAAATAAAAAATAGAGCAAGCTTCTCTAGCCTATTAAGTAAATTAATATTTACAGTTATTGACTACTAGACACACCCTTTTGTCAACCTGATAGCCTAATTTGAAAGTTTGAAAGGTGCCAAGCGAAATGGTCATAAACAATACAGAAAATTTCCAACCTCTTGTCAACCTGTCAGTCTAATTTAACAATTGAGAGGTGTCAAATAACAGGATATAAAATTTTGAAAGTTCCCTTCTTCCCAACGCTCTGCTGCAACCTGCAACCTAGACGGTGATAGAAATATCGAATTTATCACGTATACCTTTCTAAGTTAATTTAACTCGGTTAGTATAGCCTTTCCAAAAGCCCGAGTTGCAAGTTTCAGCCAGAGAACCTATTCCTCAAAAAGCAATGTTATGATCTATTGTCAAAGCTAAATTAAATATAAAAGGCAATAAAATGAATAAACTTCCTCGGACATATGTACTAGATATTATCCATAAATCTAGCAGCCGTAAGAAGTAAATAATGTTTCTAGGCCGGCGTAGTAACACTTCACAAAAGGTATTTAATATATATTATACTCTAGTGGATTATGATGTGTGCTATTACTTACTAAAGAAATTAATAAAGCGTTTTAGGAAAATGTTTGGGTACTAAATTCGGTTTAAATTTAAAAGTCTCTGCAAAGTAGTAAATATTTCTGGCACAATAGTGCTGTATAAACTTGATAGTATGTATAAAATTAGACTTATCTTGAGGAACGAACTCCTGTAAGTTATATCCGAGAATTGGCCATCATCCTTCTCTGTATGTCAATCAGTCCAGATTAATCAGGTCCCAGGTAACAGTGGCTCTTCCTACCCTACTGGGAAACAGCCATAGAACCCCGCAACAAAGCGCTACCGGAATTCCGCTGTAGAATTCACTACTAAAAACCAGCTCCAAAACCTCTAAAAGCATAAATTTATCCATAACAACAAAACTCGGCCCCAAAAATCTACTGGAAATTTCACATTCAAAACAACTTAAAACAGCTTACCCATAACTAGGGGTTTACCAAAACCTTCCTGGGTATCTTGAAAGGATCAACGGCCTATATTGCCATTACGGCGGTTGCTAGAAATTTCTTGACACGCAACTGACATTCCCTCGAGAGTACGAAATAAAATACTACTCGAGGACTACCTCTCAACCCAAGGAATTTTCTTTGGCTAATGAATAAACAAAATCCTTACAAAAGCAACAACAACAGATTTCTTCTGTTTTCTCTCCTCCTACTGGATCAAATAGCAGAAACAAATCTTTAAACACGTCAAATCTATTGGCTGACATTCAACTAAAAATCCTTAAATGGGAAATAAAATACTGCTTGTCAGAAAAGTACCTGTATACTTTATACGAACTTATCGAAAAAAGACAATAGAGATATTCCTTCTAAAGTGACATTCATAAATAGGAGAATTTCCACCCGTAACAACATGTACATCTGGCAACATTCCAAGAGTATTCCTTAATAATCAACCAACAATTTGTCGTCAGCTGGGGCTGTCATGAGACGTTAGAATCCTGAGAGAGCTCCTCTGACGTTTGAAGGTTATGATATCAGAAATAAACATTGACTAACTTTTTAACTTCTTCCATTAAATATTGAAACAAATCCAGGACAATAATAACCGACAAATTCCGAAACAAATATTTCTGACATTCACAAGACTGTTTTAATATATATTATCACCAAGAAGGTGATAATTCGGGAAGGTAAGAGAATTATTGAATGTTTTGAATTGCTCTGCTATAAATGCCTATGACTGTGAATGTTTTCTCATTAGCGATGGCCAGGATACAGTACGCTTTATTGTTTGATTATGTGCTAAGCCAGTGAAAATGTTCATAAATCCCAATCGATACTATCAAACAGCCCGAGAAAATCAAGTTACGTATACGACTATCGAACTCTTAATTTTTCCTGGAACAGCTCGATAAAAGGCTAAGGTCATACGACAATCATGCAGGTATCTAAACGAGTAGGTAGTATTATATTTAACTTGACGGACTAGCATAATAGATGTAGGATTAAAGGTGAAATAACTGAATTTATTTGACCTCTATCTGTTACATGTTTTCATACTAAATTGAGATGTAACAGGGTTGCCACAATATTTTATGATTGCGGCGCAGTGCAAAGCCGAAAGAAATGCCATGTATTTTTAGATGTAAACAGCTGATGAGTTGTCACCGAACACAAGGTTTGGCAGCGTCGGACAAGGTGCTAAGGTTGTGATTTTTTTTAAACAGTTTGTGACTTCTTCAAACTGAATTTTGGTGGTTGATGGTGGTTATACTCGTTATATGCTATATAAGCCCCTGAGAAAACCTAACTAAGCCCATTAAAAACATCTTTTCCTATGGACATGGTAGACTATATTATTTTAAATTAGAAAATTATCTTCTTTTATATCAATCATCTTTTTTTTGTCGCGTCAATCATTTAGCAGAAACAGAAGTACCTAGTAAAATTAGCATTTTTTTCAGTAGTATTGATGTTATTCAATAGCTATTTATGTGCAAAAAGTTACTGTTTATGGCACGCAGAATGAAAGTTATCCAACGAGGCTTATCGAAGTGGCCTAACATGCAAGTGCCATGAACATTAACTTATTTTTGTACGTGTCATACCTAAGGCTTATGCAATTTTGTTCTAAGGCCGTTTCAATTATTCCATTAAATGAAAATTTACAATACATTTTAGATAATGTAGTTAATGTGCGTTCTTTAACACAGTTGTTTTGGTTTTCGATTCTTTAGATATTAAATTGTATGTTGTAAGAAGATATTAATACATCGTAACATCGATGTTTTTCTTTTGATATATCGAACACATCGATTTGATGTTTACCGATGTCGATACATGGTTGTTTTTTCAAAAATTGCCATCCCTATGAACAAATAATATCGATGTGATCTACGATTACTATATATTGGCGCACCAAGACACTAGCTGCGAGTGTTGACATAGTAGGCAGTGGCGGAGCATTTAAAATGTATATGTTTCGTAAAAAAAATACTAACTTTCAAATCCGTTAGGGCACTGTGTATTTCAATCCGTATAATCTCCAGATTTTGAGGGTTGCTTATATGAACCAAAAGACAACTTTTCCGCACTATGATATTTCGAAACAAATTATTTCAAAATTTCGTTCCATCCTTGTAACAGTCTGATTTTGCCACTATAAAAGATTATACATTTTATTTTATATGCTGCATTTAGCAACAAAAATTCTATATTTTCTGGTAAGAATTATTGAGTATTCGGTTAATTAATTATAAATTCATTTATTTAATTTGTTGTCAATAAGTTTAGTGAACTTCCAGTTGCAGCATTTATTCATATTAATTATTTATACATACGGTTAGTATTACATAACATGTATTAGCGTTTATAACAGTGTTGTTGCCGTAAGTGGCTACTCTGATCATCCTTTCTCTTATGTTGTCCTCCAGCACTTTGTGACTGTTTTTATTTTAAAGTGGATAATATATTGGCTCGCTTAGGTTTATCAAACAACTAAAATAAGATATTGTGTAATAACCTACCTTTGATCCTCGTTAGATCCGCCAAATTAATATACTACTTTCGGTTTGAATATTTCACTTCTAATCTCAGGCTGTTGTGGCTTTGATTTGTTGGGGTCACTGATTTGCTATGAGATACTGCTGCTGCATTATTATTTACCTGTTAATTCGAGAAAAATTATTAGTTATTACGTTTTCTTTTTATTCAATAGTAAAAACTTGTACCTCTTGCTTATTTTTATTTAGACTGGTTGATTTTGCATACATTGCTTGTTGTTTGTTCTTCTCAAAGTGCTCTAGGGATTTAGGGCCTATCCCTCACATATTCCCCCGTAGTTTTCCCATATTTTTCTTTAAATTTCATTCAATCCTCAATGTTTGTTTTCCGTTCTTATGCTTTAGTGGATTTAGAGGTTATATTGTAGTTTCATCTTCTTATCTCGTTTATTATCTTAGAAGTATTCCTCATATCGACTATTTCTTTACTTCGACTAGTTCTCTTGGCACTACCATTTTTTTCCTGATCTGACGTTTGTTCTCTAATTCCGTGGAAGGCAAATGCAAATTGATTGAAACCTATGATCTTGTTCTTCTAGAAATACCTACCTGGAAGAGAGGAAGCGTTTTGCCGTAGTGCGGTTTTAGGTGACTCAACCTTTTTGTATTATTGTTTAATACTTCCCTTCTAGGGGATCTGTGATTGACTCCCTAATTAGTGCTTGACACAACCGATATTTCGGGATATTCGTACTGCACGAGAGGCTTTCTGAGCTCACCTTATAAAACCGAGGCAGTTGATCCTCCAGGCAACCACTGGGTTTCACTACCGGGGCCAGAAGCCAGTACGGATTTTTACTACAGGGGCCAGAAGCTATTACAAGGTTTCACGACAGGGTTTTCGCGATCGGGTTCCACTACCGGGTCCCACTACAGGGTTTCACCCTTTGGCTCACTTTCACCTTTTTGGGTGGAGGACTCTCACTCTCGAGCAGGTGACTTGCTGAGCTTGCAGCCTTTTCAGCAGCAGACCTTCAAATCTAAGTGGGATCGTTAATATTATTTTTAATATAAATCTAGCATTGTAGGCCGAGCTTTAAGGTAGCGTTCATTAATTTTATTAATTCATTTATTTTCCGGCCGATTGATTTAGTTGTTGTGGTTTTCGTTATTAACTGAGAATATCATTATTACTGCATTCATTATTGGTGTGGCTACCAATTGATGCATTTGTATTTACATATCTGTATTAATTTTAAGTAAACCAAAGTGATCACTTCGGATAGTAGTGCTTAGAGTTTTTAGGTGTAAGGCATATAGTACCAAGTTTACCAACAGAATTGACCTCAGTACAATCATTGTATTGTACAATCATCATTAATTACTTAATAATCACTGTAAGATTGTTGCTGTTTTAAATTAAAAAAAAAACTTGAAGCCAATAGATCGAACCGTCAATTAAGATTGTGTTTTTTGTATAATAAAACGTGCCTAACAACCCAGCATAACACCTGTGGAGCTTTTCCAGTTTAGCTGGCAGAACTGGTGGCGCTCACAAACTCCACACCTGGAGCCGGGTATTGCACACATTACCCTCCGGCGTTAGGTGTGTTTTAATTAAAATCCTTTCCTTTTTAACTTTATAATAAGAAAATCGTGTCGCAAATTTGGCGCCCAACGTGGGCGTAGTGAAAACCCCTGAGATATAGTCATGCACACAATTTGCCTTTCGCAGCTTCTTATATATGTTAAGTCAAATAGTAAGACTGTAATTAATCAAGTCGTGGAATTTTGTATTGTTTTTGGTTTATGCCTTGTATCTTTTATAATATAATCGTCGACTCTTTCATTTTCTTCTTAAAGCTCCATGCGTCCCTATCCTAAGCAGATTTCGACCACTTTCTTCAATATGTTCTTATTTGTGTCACCTATCCATCTCATTCGTGGTCTTCTTATATATCCTTTCGTTTTTCGTGGTCTTAATGGTGCGATGCTCTGCACTTAGTAAATAAACAGCAGAGATTTTCTATTATTATGTTGTCAGTAATAGCATTATTTTGATCAGTACTTATCATTCCCCCCTGAGTCCCATATATGTTTCTTTACCCAGCTCCATTAATATTTACGAATTTCAAGTGCTTATGGTATCATCATTTTAAAAATATTCCCCAAGCCCCAGTGAGAATAATTTTCCCTTGACACATTTTCCAAGAGGTATTTTGCCAGTCCTCATCAATTTTTATATGGAGAGTTATATATTAATATGGGAACATCTAGAATCATTTCCAACATCATCATCCATGGCAGAGGCATATATTTCGATGTTATCAAAGGCTTTATGGTAATCTAAAAATGCAAAGTGTAACGGCACATTTTATTATGTTGCCTTGTCTATCAACGTTCGAATTGCTTGTGGGTTAGTTTAAGTCGCATTTTTTTTTTCGAAACTCTGCCTATACCCTCTGTAATAAATGTAGTATATCTGCCAGTCGGTTGATTATAATTCTTATAATGTTTTTTTCTAAACGGTATCTGTAGCATCCTCAAAGCTTGTTCAATGTTTAATATTTCGGCGGTCATTCGATGTTCACCGTTTAATTTGTTATTTATTTTCTAAATAGTATATTTGATCTCTAGTATACGGTTATTTCCGATCTTGTATGATTCTACATTTATTCTAGTCTTATGTTGACAGCCTTGTGGTCGCTTTATAGAATTTCTTTTAAAATTTCTGCCCGTTTCTCTCATCTTTTAATTCTATTGTATCCGGTCTTGGGTTTATTACTCTATGGTTTCACATTTTGCTGCCGATCTTTGTAATCTAATAAACGGTTTAATAGCCTAAATGTTCGCAATTATTGCCAGTCCCCCTTGTTTCGTTTGAGTATATAGTCTTGTGTTAATTCGCTTTTGTCACCTAACCCAGCTTAGTCCAGAAGCCGTTTTTCGAGCATCATCGCGTACGTCAATATTTCCAGAATACGACGAAAACCGTATCATCCCGACCGTAAATTTAGGAAATATGTGAAACTCAAGCATTACAGAAAATGACTGATCTTCAAAACGCTTTGAGGATTTTGCGGATGTATGTTTTACGACTTGATATGGAAATAGTGGATCTTTGCATTTGTTGGAGGTTTTCTCGTCGGCAATCGCAACTTTCTACATATTTTTGTAGTCAGGTAGGTATTTGGTGCACACAGATTGCAGCAGTTTTTTATGGATAATGGTAGTTGATATAATTTTTATTTCCGGAATTAAAACATTGAGTAGTAAGTAGGTCGAAAATGAAAATGTGCTGTTGTTTTTAGGGAAGGGAAGGAATATGTGATGTTGTTTATTCCATTTTCAGCGAGATTTTTTATTTAATATTAGTTAAGCTTGCAACACGTTTTTCCTTTTAAAGTTAGCAAGTAAAGAGTTTATTTAAAAAAGCAAACCTAGCACCGGAGAGTCGTGTTACAATGCCCGGCTCCGGTAGTGGAGTCGTAGAGCGCCACCAGTTTTTCCCAACTAAAGTGAAAAAGCTCCTCTGGTGTTGTATGGGGTTGCTAGGCACGCTTATCAAACAAAGGAACTCAATCTTAACTTAACAAGAAAATACAATCTATAATCTAAGGAACAATCTATTTGCTACTAAGTCTTTTTTTTTTAACACAGCAACAATACTGCAGTAAGAATTTTGCCGTTTAAACGCGACAAAGATTTTTATTTATAAGAATATTTTAGATGAATAAATAAATAAATATGTATTAAGTATTATAGAATATTGTGGAAATTGTTGTATCTAACAGGCGAAGGAATGTCAAAGACTATTAAGTAAGTAATAATAATAGTACAATATGGAGATTGTACGGAGACCAATTATGTTGTTCACTCGATACTGTATGCCTTACAACTAAATGCTCTAAACACTACAATCCGAAGTGATCACTTTGGTTTACCTAAGCTTATTACATATATGTATGCGTGCGCTAGTAGCTGCACCAATTATAAATGCAGTTATAATAATATGTAGTAATAAACGGCCACAATAATTATATCAATTGACCCGATAAATGAATAAAAAGAATAAAATTATTGAAAACTATCTTTAAAGCTCGGCTGTCAATGCTTGATTTATATTATAAAAAGGAAAATTAAGAGCGATTATATCAATCGGTCAGAAAAATAAATGAATAAATAAAATTAATCGATCTTAAAGCTCGGCTGAAAAGACTAGATTTATATTTAAATATTAAAATAAATGATTATCAATTGACCAGAAAAATAAATGAACAAATGAGGTTTTGATGGCTCTTTCAAGGCACAATCTATAGTGTTAATAAGTAATTAAACACAAAAAAGAAAATAATACTGCTTCTGTACGATACCCCATTAGATCCGAATCATCAAGCTCAGTTGTGGAGGCAGAAAGTACATCTGGTGGAGGCGCCGGGCACCTGTAGTAAATCCCAAGCACTGCTACTCGATGGCCCCGAGGGTAAAACTAGCAGAGAACTTGTAGCCCGGTGATAAAATTGCAGCAGGGTAGCCCGATGGTAGGATTGGCCCAGAGATAAGACTGGCCCGGGGATAGGATTGCATAAATATATTTTCTTTATAAAACAAATCCCCCCAAAAACTATCAATGGACTTTCAGTGACCATCAGCAAATAAAAGAAATACAGAAGGTACAAACAACTTGAATATAAAAAAGATAGGCATGAATCACCCCTAAAAGAAAATATAAATTTCCACATATGATCAGAACTAAAGTCACATTAAAATAAAAATTCAGATATGATAAAATGGAATAGATATGATAACACATGGGATGCAAAGCAAATGGTGGACAATGCACAAAAAAGGTTAACACAGATTAAACAATTACAAAAAAACTGTAGCAATAATTACCTCGCTCGTGTGTGGGGGTTGCTGGAGATTCGATGGTCTCGGTCTTGTAAATGAGCTCGCAAAGCCTCTAGAAATAAGAGAAAATGGCCTCTAGCATCATGGCGTCCGCGTGCCTCACAAGCAATAGAGAAAAATTAATTTCAGAAAAAACCCGCTTACCTAGTGCAGTATTTAGATCCCAATCAATCGGTCGTGTGAAAACACAAACTAGGCTCAACACAATATCCCCCAAGAAGGGTAGTATAAAAATCAATACTAAAAGCTGATTCACTATTACTGCACTTAAAGCAAAAGCTTCTCTTCTCATCGAAGGGTATTTCTAGAAGAAGGAAATCATCATCGGTTCAGTCAATTTGCCTTTCTCCTTCCACGAGATTAGAGGGGGGAAAAGGAATTGTAGGGCGGAGAAAATGCCTAACGAATCTACCAATTCGATACGAGGAATAACTCTAAGATAATAAACGACTTAGTTCTCGTTTATTATGGTGGTAAACTGACGGCGGGAGCCACAATTAATGCGCTGAAATTAAATTGTTCAAGAAATACTAGAAAATGTTCCCAAACGAAATGATAATCTTTTATAAATCTAAATAGACAGCAGCAATTATGAGAAACAGCACATTCCTACTACCCAGTGCCGCCAATAGTAGCAACCGAATATTGCTAGGATTGCAGCAAGCCGCTTGGAAAGATAAATATAAATATCTGAAACCAGCCAGAGGTCCCAAAAAGTTTTATCAGAAGTTCTCAAAAGTTATGAAATATTTCAACCGAAAATAAAATATGAATATGACGAATCTAATGAAGCCTAAACGCAGGTTTTATTTGCATAATTCTTAAAAATATAGAACGGTTTGCTGGCCGTTCTACAGTCATGTAATATAAATTAAGTAAAGTTATATTAATAAAATAATATCCTATTTGAGTAATTTGATCAAACCTAAGCGATCTGTGGTTCGCTTATCAATTAAAATAAATATAGTCACAAAGTGCCTGAGAGCTACATAAGAGAAATGGATGATCAAGATAGTTACTCAATACCACAACAGTGTTATAAAAGCTAATACGAATATATGGTTAACATATATTTAGAATAAAATTAATTTACATTAATAAATGCGGCAACCTTTATCTTATTGACAGCAAATCGAATCAATTAATTTAGAATTAATTAACCGAAGAGTATTGACCTCTTTTCAATAATTCCTACCGCAAAATGCAGCATTTTTTGCTAAATGCAGCATATAAAATGAAATTTAAAAATATTTTACACTGGTCAAATCAAACTGTTACAAGCTTTAGTTAAAATGTTAATCTAATCTCTGTAGCACTAATGCAACTCGTGTTCTTTTGTTACTCGTTGAAGATGTTCCAAAGCATGCACAGCAATATAGAGTATGTGGAGAATCGAATATATTTTGAGATGAGATCATGAAATAATGTAATGTATTCCAAATGCCTGCCCTAATATTTTGAAAATATAAGAGTATCCAAGAAAATTACTTCAAAAACGTTGCTTCGTGAACTATGCTATTTTATTGGACTATATCAGATTAGATTAGTTTAGGGTCTTATGGCCTATTAGCCTTCACATTGCGTCCTTTTACAGATTTATTGGGTTTGCCTTTAGAAAGCCATTAAATGTTATTTCCAACCCTGTCTTCTTGCCTGGCTGATACGCATAGCGGGCTTGCTGGAGTAAGCCGCAATAGAAATGAAAAAATAATGGAAACTGTGAAGAGAAGCCCCTTGTTGGGGAAACACCCCAACAAGTGTATTAACTTATCGTATATAGTTTTGTGATATCACTCTGAATGTTGATTAAGCCGTTATTAAAACCCGAATAGATTTATTTCACCCCAGGTAAACAGCAATTTGTGTATTGAAAGCATCGTACTTCAGTTACTCCTTAGTCCGTAGACTCCATTATATAAAACAATCACTGGAAATATAGTTAGTTGTCACTCTCCGTCAAGGAAAACGTTTGTAAACGATTAAATTTAATATATCTTTGTCTCCGTCAATGTTACGTAAACAACATATGTCAAATAAAGAAACAACATTTTTCTGCCCTCTCAAATGCATTCCGCATGCGCGCAATTCCCCCTGTCGTCGGTAGGAAAAATTTAAGTTAGTAGAAGGTTGGAGTTGAAGAAGTGCAGTACAAGCAGTCAACTAGGTAACACCTGCCTTCGTCGCAGCTCTGTTCGACGCTAAGATATTAGGCTGTTTTCTCATTTGTTTGCACATATATTTAGGAAATATATCGTGTACTCTATGTTCCCCTTTTCCAACTTAGATAAGGGACTCTTTGGGCATTTTAGACGCATTTTCTCAAGATGTAGTAGCTGTAGCATCTCTCCCGTTAGTGCTTATAGAAGTTAAAATGGCGGTTGGATAATTGTAGTTAGACAAATCTATTCCTGTACTCAAGAGTTCGTGTTTATTAAATATAATCGAGAGTTTTTGTTAGATATTTACTAATAGTTAACCTGATTTAAGTATTTAGTTTTATCTGTGAGATTCATCCTCATGAAAGTAGTTAGAAAACATCTTGTGTATTGTTCATATTTAATGCAAAATAAATCTTGCATTATTAAAGTACCTTAATAAAAAATATAATACATGTTTCAATTCGCACCCTATGAATTAAATCCCACCTACCTATTTTAACACATTTCGCTAACTAAGGTGGTCAATTAAAAAGTTAATTATCATCCTGTCTTTTGTGGTCATAAATAATTTAATAATAACTGTTTACACCGACGACCCCTATAATACTATATATATATGCACCTGAATAATATATTCCTCAAAATTATCTGTTTTCTTTTCATTCTCTCAGCAACAATTCCTACGCATAATCTCTTTTTTTCTGCCGACATTTCCAATGCTCCAAATCCGACAGATGACAAAGCATTATCGCCCAGTAGGGAGTCTATCACTCTGCGTTCCAGACATCCGCTTTCCTTTTAAATATGGAAACGAATAATACTGGAAATAACAAATTCCTAAAAAATACGACGCATCGACTCTTGATATGGATATAGGAGCGACAATCCTTGGGGGTTTCGCAAATCCACTTTTTACGACTTGTGCGAAAAAATACGGACTCGGCGCGTTACATTTCTTCGGTGGCGGTCGTTTCGTAAACGCGGTAACAGATTTGCCAAGATTGGTCAATTTATATATATCCGTAAGCAAGTATCTAAGGTAACAGACATTGAAATGGAGAATCTTATTGCTTATACAGACCAGGAACTTTAGCTGATTTGATACAAGACCATTGTTGCTTAGATTTTAGTACTGCGGCGTTTAACTTTTGATTGTACCAGGAAGCGTGATTCCACGAAAGAGAATTATTTAATCATCTTCTCAAGCGAATTTGATGACGATGTTGGTAATAAATTTTACAGATCGTTAAAATTCGTTTTCAAAATATTTACCGTTTTGATGTATAAGGTAGTATTCAAGCTTAAGTATGCCTTATATAAAGACGCAACTCAGTGAAAAGCTTATGCTTTTCTTCTTCTTCTTCTTCTTCAAGTGCCTATTCGTTCCGAATTTTGGCGATCATCCTGGATATGGTGACTTTGTTTAAGGCTGCTCTAAATAGTTCGGTAGAAGTTTTTGAGAACCATGTTCTTAAGTTTTTAAGCCATGATATTCTCCGTCTTCCTGGTGGTCTTCTGCCATAAACTTTCCCTTGGAGAATGGACTTTAAAAGGTGATATTTGCTTTCGTTCCTCATAGTATGTCCGAGTTACTCAAGCTTTCTTCTCTTGTTGGTGTTCATTACTTCCAAGTCCTTCTTCATTCTCTCCATCACTGCCTTATTGGTGACTCTGTCCACCCATGATATTCTCAGCATCCTCCTGTAAAGCCACATTTCGAAGGCTTCGAGTCTTCTTTGTGTTGCCTCGGTTAATGTCCATGACTCCATCCCATAGAAAAGAATCGAGAAAATATAGTATCGGAGGAGTCTGATTTTGATGTCGATGTTGAGGTTGTGACTTTTAAACAGTTTAGCCATTTGGTTGAAGGCGGTCCTTGCTTTCTCTATTCTACACCTGATCTCCTGTGAGTGGTACCAATTATCATTGATCATGGTTCCCAGATAGATGAACTGTGTTACTCTGTCTATTACTGTGTTGTTGATGGTTAAGCCGTATCTTCAACCAGTTTCTCTACTGATTACCATGAATTTGGTTTTACTAATGTTAATTTCTAAGACATAGTTACTGCTGACGTCTTTTATTTTGTTCATTCGTTCTTCTAAGTTGTTAATGTTGTCAGTGAAAACCACAGTATCATCTGCGTTCCTGATGTTGTTCATTCGTTCTCCATTCAGCAAAATTCCTATGTCGGTATTCTCAAGGGCCTCTTTAAAGATTTCCTCCGAGTAGAGATTAAATATGAGCGGTGACAGGATACAGCCCTGCCTAACTCTTCGAAGAATGTTTACTGTGTTGGTTTGCTCTGCCATAATTTTAATAATAGCTGATTGATTCCAGTAAAGGTTTCGGATAATCTTTAGGTCTTTATCATCCATCCCCGTATTCATCAAGACGTCTATCATCTTTTCGTGTTTTATTCTATCGAACGCCTTCTGGTAGTCTATAAAACAGACAAAAATATCACAGTTCATATCCCTACAGCGCTGGAACAATACTTGTAGACAGAAAAGTGCATCTCTTACCATGCCATTCATAAATCCAAATTGTGTATGTGACACTCTTTCTTCGCAGATCCTACAGATACTTCGATGAAAGATTTTGAGGAACAGCTTTAGCATGTGACTCATAAGACTAATTGTTCTGTAGTCACCACATGCTTTGGCTCCCTGTTTCTTTGGTAACATTATAAATTCAGAGATAAGCCATCCTTTTGGAATGTTCCCAGTATTGTAGATGTTATTAAAAATGCCAGTCAGGAATGTGATGGATTCTTCGTCAAGAAGCCTGAGTAATTCAGAATGTACTCCATCCGGTCCTGGAGCCTTTCCTTCCCTTAGAGTATTAATGGTAGCTCTAACTTCCTCTTTCATGATATCAGGTCCGGACTCAGCCTGAATGGGGGGTGGGTCTTCTCTCTCATCAAAAAACAGCTGTTCTATATATTTCTTCCAAGTTTCTTTAATATCTTCTCTATCCACAATCAACTCTCCTGCATCATTTACAAGTTTTCCCACATTCCTGTAACTTCTCTCACCTTCCTATGTACATCGAATCTGCTTTGCAAAACTTCTATTTCTTGGCATTTTTCATCCAATAATTTTTGCTTGGCCTCTCGAATTTTCCTCTGTATGTCCCTTTGTATGCTTTTGTATGTTGAGAAACTGTTCTTTTGTTTTCTTCGTTCTTCCATGAGTAACAAAATTTCTTCCCTCATCCATGATTTATGTGTTGCTCCATCATTCTTCAGGTACCTATCTTTGACATTAGTTGATGTTTCAGCAAGTATCATTATTTGTTCTTCTGTGTTATCAGTCTCCTCCGCAATCAGTCTGCATTTGTCGTTAATGTCCTTCTTTACTTGGCTCCTTACTGTGTCGTTCTTAAGTTTCCTGAGATTATATTTTGGTTGTTTTGTTTTATGTATAATCTTAAATTTTGTCCTATATTCTCCGACAAGTGGATTGTGGTCCGACTGTATGTCTGCACTCGGGTATGTCTTCACGCTTGTGAAGCTGTTTATATATCTTCGATTTATTAAGATATAATCTATATGCTATTATGCTTTTAATAAATATCAATCGATAACCCCAATGGTAAAATTCATCAAAGAAAGAACACTGGAAGGACTCAGGGTCTCAATACTCATTAGAGTAGAGATGCCATTCGCACAGGAGGCAACATTTTTAGGACTCATCTTTGACCATAAGCAAACATGGAATCAACACCTACAAGAATGCTACACAAAAATGCTTAGTAGCTTTCAATCTGTATAGAAGGATAGAGAAGACGGGGTTGGATAAAGAACCCTAAATGGCTTTTTGAGGGCAGATACAATAGATCTTGAAAGAGCGCATTATAGAGGCTAATAGCCCATAAGCCTCTAATCCAATCTAATTTATCATAATCGATACTATACGATTGTGGTACATTTTGAGAAAAACTGCAGCTTACTTATACGTTTTATTCATTGTCAAACAAACATAGACACATTCTACAGAAAATTAGCAGGTAGTAGGGCTGTCAACAATATGCGGGCGTATAAAATTCGGTTATCAATCGACTAAAAAGTATAGTCATCACGAATATTTGAATATCCCCAAGGTTCCGCTTTACCTAAATCCAGATCTGAACCAAAGGCACTAAAACCAATAATGTCTGACAATCCTAGCACGAACCAAAAATTTATTTTCATTTAAAAATAATAGGTAGTTGACTTGTACTTAGAATGGCTTGAAACTTAGCATTCACCATTTTGTCATAGAATTTTTCTTTAATTCGTAGTCATATTTTTGAAATTGAGCAAAAATGAATTATATGTAGAATTATTCAAAATTACCTCGCGGTCTGCTTAGTTCATAATTACAAATTTTTGGTAGCATTTTTGAGAAAAAATATTCCCTGTGTTGCGGCAGTATGGTGCACACATTGAAACAGTCCACAATAATACATCCAGAAAATCAACATGTAAGTTGTCCTGTTCTGACTGTCCAGATCCCAGGCCCAGAAAATCTGACAATCCTGGTTCAAACCAAAAGAAATGCTTGAAATTTTCGTAATTGACTTGTACTTTGGATCGCTTGAAATTGAGCATTCACGATATCTTTCAATACTTTACGATTTAAAAAAAAATATCATTATAAAAAAATTATTATAGTTTGTTACTTGAAAATTCTTATCCGCCGTCACTCGAGAAATAGTGTATTCATTCATATTGTAGTAGTATGGCGCAGTAGTAGTGAAAGAACTAATTATAATTCTATTTAAGTAACAGTATTTGTTCGGGCAGATCAGATTCTTTTCATATTTTAACATATAATTTTCCTTTAATTCATGACAGGCGAATAAATGTTTGTTCATGTTATTGAGATCAGGCACAGTCGAGTTATATGCACAATTTATGCACTTCGAAATTGTCTCGCGGTCTTTACAAATCTGCGTCTTGCATATATACATACTTCTGCTAGTATTTTTGAGGAAAATTTTTGCTTACATTTACATTCTATTCATTGTTTTGTCGGTTGTATGGAATACACGTGAAACAAAATATATTCCACTAGAATATATTTCTCTCTGGATTTGTCAATACATCATTTCAATGCCAGAAAGGAAACGGGTAGTAGGGCTCTCAATATAAGAGCGTTTTGGATTCAGATATACATCTATTTATTTATCACATATTTGGTAATTTGCGGATGTTGGAATATTATGTTCTTCCAGATCAGATACTAAGATTCGAATCTGATTCTTTAGATAATCCATTGAGGACATTTATTTTAACTTAGGGAGATTCTATTTTTACGTACAATGACTTGAAATCTTTTCAGACCAAGCTGATAAACGCGTTACAAAAATTTTACAGACTAACGTTATTAAATGTGGATTTGTAACGTGATGAATTGTGTATAGAATGTAGAGGAAAAAAGAGTGGGAGAGATACTGCAACCCGCTATTTAGGTGCTGCCCGTCCACAATTCAAACCAACTCCGTCTATTCCACATCCTAACCCCGAACTCAGTGACAAGAATCAATCGTTGAACGAACCGAGTCTAATGTATAATGCGTTCTACCATTCGTGTCAGCCAATTAGCATAAAATACAAATATTATTCTGTTTTGATAAATGTTTTTGTTGAATGAAGTTTCATTTTTGATGTGTGGTCCACAAACCTTAATTTTTATTTCTTTTATTATTATATATTTTTCGACACTCGTGTTCTGTTTTATTTTTTTTTGTTGACCAGCTAGCTTGACATTTGCTTTAAAGCTGGGGCCAATTACAATAAATGAGACTATCAATGACAGACTTATCGGTTGTATGGAATAAACGTGGACCAAATATATTCGACAAGAATACATTTATTTCCGGATTGGTCAATAAATTATTTTAATAGTAGAGCTATCAATATAAGAGCGTTTTGGATTCGGATATACATCTATTTAGTTGATCGCATGCATAGTCGGTAATCCAAATTGGCTGACGCGGATATTGCAATACTATGTTCTGAACGGCCAGATTCCAAAATTCCTACCTCAGTCAGAATCGATTCTAATTAAGGGCAGAGTAAAGAAATGACCCTCGGGTTTATTGTCATAAGAAATATCTGCGAAGAGTGAACATGAATTCAATGGGAGAAATTATTTTTATTTATTGATAATATTTATTTATTGGTGATAAAAAGTACAATACTCATTCACAAGTCAATTCAACAGGAATCAAAAAAGTAAAATACAATTAAAAAAAAACTTACTACTGAGAGCTAAGACGTAATAAAAAAGATTAAAAAGTGACAATACAGCCAATACATCTGAAGCTTCAACACACAAAATAACATAAACAACTCACACTGTTGACCACAGAAGGTCATCAAAACTGTGCCGAAGACAGTCCTCGAATGAAAAGAAAGCATTTTTAATCAAAAATTCTTTTACTTACAGCTTAAATGAATTAAACGGCAGTTCCTTGACGCGGACAGGCAAGACATAAGAATTTGATTCCATAGTAGGACACCCCATTTTGAGACCTAGAAAGCCTCAGATACGGTGTCATCAATGCGTTTTTATTTCTGGCGTAGTGTTGATGAGTATCAGCATAAGTCATAAGCCTGGAAAGATATTCCTTGACAAATAATAGGCATGCCAAAATATATGCACGTGGCAGAGTAAGCACTTTCGGTTGTTTGAAGTGTAGTCTACAGCTCTCTTTATAACCCAAATAATGAGCTATCACTCTTATACACTTGCGTTGCAATGCAAATGTTTTAGGCATATGCGCAGAGTGAGTCCAATTAATGAGACAGTAAGTATTATAGAGTGCAAGTACCCAAAGTAAGCAGCCCTGAGTGTGTAGGTCGACATAGAGCCAGATAAACTACGGATAAGGAATAGGCATGTTGACAATTTGGAGGACATATCCTCAATGTGAGATTGCCAAGTCAATCCTCCATCCAGAGTGATGCCAAGAAATTTTACTGTTGCATCCAGGTCTACAGGAGTTAAGGTCTCTAAGGGAGAGTATTGTATGTTGAGTTTGGCCTCATTTAAGCATAGTCGATTGTCGATTTGATATCGCCCATTTCCTCAGATTAGCACATGACTCGTCCACTGTGAGAGCAAGGTTAAATACACTTGAATCAGCAATCAGAGATGGGCCCAAAGTCTCACTATCTAATTATTATATTTAAAAAAGGAACCTGGGTCACAGTTTATAAATTCCTATCCATCGTCCGTCTGAAAATTGTGTATTTACACATATTGTCATAATATTTCCTTAACTCCCATGGTTGGGACGTTGTATAGCTTGCAAAGTGAGTACTGACGAACATGAATCCAACGGGGAAACTTAATTTATAGATAATAGATATTTACTTGGATGACTTGAAACTTTTTCACCGTATTGCTTATATGCGATCAAGATATACTCAAAGTCACTATGTAATTATTATATTTAAAAGTGAAGCCTGGGTCACAGTTTAAAAATTCTTATCCGTCGTCCGTCTGGAAATTGCGTATTTGCACATGTTGTCGTAATGTTTTCTTTACTCCCATGCTCCGGAAGTTGTACAGATTACAAATTGAGTACCGAGGGTAAAGAACTGGCTAAATTGTGTGTAGGGTGTCCCGTTTTATATCTATATGTTCTAGCAGTGGTAAATAAGTGTAGTTTTGTCATTACTTTACTACTTTTTCGTGGAATGCAAGCAGCAATTTAATACTTTTTTTATTTTTGAAATACAATTCGATTTTTAATATTTGCACGTTTGAGACCACCCTAGTAATTTCAATGTGATAAATTTTCAAAAAATAAAAAAATAAAAAATCGTTTCTGAATCCAGTGGAGAACTTAGTTTGTGTCGAGGCCCGTTCAATTTTGAGATATTGACCAAAAATTGGTTGGACATATTATAAGCTCATCGAATAGGCGTTTTACGATGGTTTTGATATAAGGTATTATATAGTTTTACATAACAAATTGGTTATTGACTATAAGAATTACTGTCTTAGTAGACCTAGATGTGAGTGTAACTATGAATACGCTAAAAAGGTAAATATTTTGTTTCTGATCGTTGCCAGATAATTAAACTGGATTAAATCTAATTAGTAGTCTTGTTTAAAAAATTCAAACTTTGCAATGAAATAAATAGCCCCAAACATATCAATAAGATATTGTCAGATAATATATAAACGGTAATGTTGTCACCAAATGCCAAATAAAACACAAATCAAGTATACTAAAATAATAGCATTAATAAATGTTGTTCAAATTGCTGGCAGCTGGGCCTCAAACATACTTAACATATTGCTTTAGTTTTGTAAAAATCATTTAAAAAATTTGTTCATTTAAAATTTTATATATGGTGGATATCAATATTCGAGAAAAATTGTATTATTTTAATAATTTCCTATGGCACTTCCGACTTGACCAGAAGTGTACCCACCTTTTTATTTTTCTGCAAATATTTTTTGCATGTTTGTATTCTGCTTTAAATTTCTTGTTTGCGCTGCTGGAGCCATCTAAAAAGATCAAAGTGGTAACTCTGTCAGGTTGTCGATGACACTCTTCTATTTTAATATTTTTAGTATTGAATTGTTGCCAATTTTTGATTTTTGTAATGCTACTTTCTACAACATTTCAAATAGAACGTGCCATTTTCCACGGTAACAAATTGAAGGGTTTTTACATAGCCTGTCAGAAAAATTTAAAACAATATTAAAATATGTCATTGATACCACCACATTTTTACTTTTTTCAAAAATGGCTCCTGCAGAGTCATCATGAAAGCAAATGTCAACTAGTTACTTATTATCGTTAAAACAGGTATTTTAAGCAAAATGCCAATATTCATTGTAGATGGGAGCGCTACCTTATTTCTCATATTTTCAAGATAATGCAGTGTTGCACTTATATTATTATCCCAAGTGTCAGATTTTCGTTTATATCAGCAACAAAGTTCCACGATTTTCCATTCAATCTGGGCCATCATAATCACTTGCCAACTAATATTAGGGAATCTATAAAAAAAAGGTTGAAGAGTTACCTGTTTCAAAGTGCTGCTGCTCTTTGAACGAATATTTTACACAAGGGATTTTATAATGAATTCGTCATGTATTTTTAAGTTGATTTGTCAATATCCTTTGTGTTTTTGTAACAATTCCCATATTTATATATCAAAAATCTATGGAAATCAAAGATTTGAATTTCAATTTGAAAAGTTACGATATCAGGAGGATTCAGACTCAGGCTGTAGTATGCATCTCGATCAATACGCGTCGTTTTAATTTGCCGAAGCAAAGAGCATCCAAATGGCAAGAAAAATATTGTTGCAGCTGAAAAGGTTTATCTTGCCTGGCCATGTTATTAAGATCAAGCAAAAACCCAGTTATATGCAGAATTATGCATTTCGAAATTGTCTCGCGGTCTTTGCAAATTTGCTTCTTGCATATATACATATTTCTGGTAGTATTTTCAGGGAAAACTTCTGCTTACATTTACATTTCTTTCAATGTTTTATCGGTTATCTGGAATGTTCCACAAGAATACGTTTCTCTCTAGATTTGTCCATAAGTCATTTGAATAGTAGTAGGGCTATCAAGACTAGAGCGTTTTGGAATCGGATATACATCAATTTAGTTTATCGCATAGTGGGCAATCCAAATTGGTTAACGTGGATATTGGAATATTATCTACTGAATGGTCAGATCGCAAAATTCCACTTCAGTCAGATTCGATTCTGATTAGGTGTACATTAAAGACATGGTCGTCGATTTTATTATCGTGGAAATATATTTCCGAAGCGTAAAAACTCGTTTTATCATAATCCAGCGCGGAGAGTTATTTTAACTTAGTGATAATAGATCTTTACTTAGAATGACTTGAAACTTCTTCACCGTATTGTTTATGTGCGATCAGAATCTCACTATCTAAAGATTATATTTAAAAATGAGGTCGGGGTTAGCTTAAAAATTCTTATCCGCCGTCCGTCTGGAAATTTGTATACATATCTACTAAAAGTGTTCCTATTCTTAAATAACGTTATTTGTTTCGGGAAAATTCATGTTTTATTGTTTTAATTAAAAAGCAGCTAATAAATCGTAATTTATATTATTTTCACGGAATTCTAATGAAAAAATTACTCGTTAGGCACTTAACAGCTCGTAAACAGATAGTAAAAATCGGAAGATTAAAGTCTAAAACGATAGTTAAATTTTTACTGGATACATTAAATTTATCGTCGATCTTATATGACCGGTAAGGTAATCTGTGCAGTTTTTACAGAACCCGTAAACCTTATATTGTAGAGTTTTAATACTAATTCACATTGTTTCATTAAAGTGATATTTTTCTGAATAATTTTCGTCAAGGAATATTATTTTTATTTATTTTGATCGAGTGAACCTATATGATGGGCGTTGAATAATCCGTGTCAAATAAAATGTATTACCATTTTCATTTTCAGTAGATTTTCAAATAATAAATTAATGCTAAGCGAGAGAATCATTTTTCCGTGTCCCCGCAGACTACAAACATGTCACGATACTAAAAAAATACGAATCTTTTTCACGGGCATTTTCGTGTTCTCCGGAGCTCATATTTCATTTTGCTTTTGTGAGGGCGAACAACGCATTATGTATAAAATTGAATCATTGCAGTTTATTCAAAAAGAAGATCCGACAAATCGTTTTTATTAGAGGGTGCACAGTGTTAAAAGAATCACCAAACTGTCTCGGTCTTGACAAGGAAAAGAGGTTCGCGCAGTGTATATTAGAGATATTAATATAAGAGTATTATTTTGGTAATATCAGAAGTCCTATGGCATTTCCGGCTTAACCGGACCATCTAAGGGGATGACCGACTTCTATTTTAATATTTTTGGTAATGAACTGTTGCCATTTTTTGACTTTTGCAATGCTAATTTCTACGTTTTAAATAAAAGATGCCACTTTTTATTGTAACAAATTGAATGGTTCTTACACAACCTCTCAAAAATTTTCATCTCTGACATCATATCATCACAGAATGGTCATTATACTTTTTTCAGAAATGGCTCCTGTAGCTCCATCTTTAAGGCAATTATCAACTAGTGACCCATCGTTAAAAACGGTATTTCAAACAAAATACACCTCAGATGGAAATGCTGATATTTCCAAAATAATGCAATTTTACATTTATATTAATATCTCAAGTATCAAATTTTTGTTTACGTAAGTAATAAAGTTATAGGCCGTTAGATTCAATCTGGGCCAGCATAATCACTTGCCAATCAATATTGAGGAATATATTTAAAAAAATGGTGAAGGATTCCTTGTTTCAAAATATTGATGCTCTTGAAACGCATGTCTTACACCAGGGATTTTATAACGAATTCGTCATGCATTTTTGGGTCGATTTGTCAATATCCTCTGTGTTTTTTTAACAATTCCCATATTTCTATATCAAGAATCTATGGAAATAAAATTATTTGAATTTCAATTTGAAAAGTTATTATTTCAGGAGGAATCAAACTCAGTGTTAGTATGCATCTCGATCATTACGCATCGATTTAATTTGCCGAAACAAAGAGCAGCCAAATGGCAAGAAATATATTGCTGCAGCTGAAGAGGTTTATCTTATGCATTTCGAAATCATTTCGCGGTCTCTAGAAATTAGCTTCTTGCATATATACATATTTCTGGTAGTATTTTCAGGGAAAACTTCCGCTTACATTTACATTTTATTCATTGTTTTACCGGTTATCTGAAATGTTCCACAAGAATACGTTTTTCTCTGGCTTTGTCAATAAGTCATTTGAATAGTAGTAGGGCTATCAAGATTAGAGCCCGTTTGGAATCGGATATACATCCATTTAGTTCATCGCATAGTGGGCAATCCAAATTGGTTAACGTGGATATTGGAATATTATGTTCTGAATGGCCAGATCGCAAAATTCCGAGATTCGATTCTGATTAGGTGCTGATTCAGTCCTATTTTCTGAATCAAACAGAGATGTGCTCTTAGGCATTAAAATTTACCATAGGGCTAGTTCGAAAGTCATTTTGTAAATAAAACAAAAAGCTTTAGTTTTATATGAATATTTTAATAAGTTATTTTACCTGAAAATAACTAGAAGCTCATAAATATACAAAATATAAACAATAAACGATTATACGTACTCAGTGCTACGATATGAACAACATCAGTCGAGGCAAAATATCGACCTTGAAGAATATGACATGAATAATACTCTTAAAACCTGAAGCATGCATAAACAATTGTAACGTTAAACAAGTATATGATTATAAACATAATCTTGCCGCTATATACACTTAAATGTTCATTTATGTTCCTGCAGAACTGCTACGATTAGCTGGGATAAATTTGAGAGCAAATATAGTAGCATACAAGCGATAATAACAGGATAAATATTACCTTACTGTCCACATATAAGCTAACATGTACAATATATTGTATTGTATATACACTTGGTTAGCAATATACAATCGTTCAGCAGATTGTCTTCAAACACAGGAAATATCACTTTTAAACGCTTACTAAGCCTTCCTTAGAGTCTATATACAATTTACTTCAACTTCTTGCAAATAAGAATGACTCATATGGTGTATTGAGGTTTGAGAATGCTATGCAGGTATATGATTATGGCAGGGCTATTATGATGCCTTTGTGGAATGCGTTTTATACACGCAGAAAATATTGTAAAACACGCTACGCAATTCGCGTAGATAGGCTAAACTCAGTGAATTGGAATAGCACTTATGGGAGACTTTATATTTTAATAAAGCCAAGTGAATATTAAGAGATTGGGATTGTAAACATGTGAGTTTACTTACTTGGCCTGTTGCCTTGGGTACGATTAGTACAGTGTTAGAGAATTAGAGAATACCTTCATGGCTGTGTGCCATGAGGCACGAGAGTGATTAGGGATCGCGACTTGCTTCTAAGAGGGCCAATTAAGAAGTGGTTTCTAGAACGGGAGAAGCGTCGTCTGTCGACTTTTGGCGCGTTAACTTACCCCCACTACTTCATATTACGTCAGTAAAGGACAAATAACATAAATATAGAGAAATTGTGTAAAAGCTTAGCATCACCGGTTGTCTAAATTAATATTATGAATTTTAACATAAATCTGGTTGAAATCTGCTCGCTAGTTTTCGTAAAATTCGATTATTAAAAATCGGAAATTTAGGAACCATTAGAATTATAGTAGGGGATTTTAGGTTGAGTGAAGTGGTCATCCTGTGGGGTAGCGCTGTGATTGGTCGGATTCAGATGAGTGAACGTTGTAAGTAGAGATGGCGCTACGAGTATTTCCATGGATTTTAAGATTTCCTTGAAATGCGAACAGTGGCGTGGAATGCAAATATAATCTAAATTAAATCGTTGGATTTGAAAACGTGTTTCAATGGTTTTTGAACAGGTGCGCATTAAAGAAATGTTCGTCGATCATCATAATCCAGCGAGGAAAGTTATTTAACTTACTGATAATAGATCTTTACTTAGAATGACTTGAAACTTCTTCACCGTATTGTTTATGTGCGATCAGGGTCTCACTATCTAAAAATTATATTTAAATATGAGGTCGGGGTCATAGTTTAAAAATTCTTATCCGCCGTCCGTCTGTAAATTTGTATACATATTGTCGTAGTATCTCTTTATTCTCGAGCAGAGCTTTATTTGTATCTACTAAAAGTGTTCCTATTCTTAAGTACTGGTATTTGTTTCGGGAAAATTCATGTTTTATTGCCTTAATTAAAAAGCAGCTAAGGAATCGTAATTTATAATATTTTCACGGAATTCTAATGAAAAAATTACTCATTGGGTACTTAAAAGCTCGTAAACAGATAGTAAAAATCGGAAGATTAAAGTCTAAAACGATAGTTAAATTTTTACTGGATACATTAAATTTATCGTCGATCTTATATGACCGGTAAGGCAGTGTGTGCAGTTTTTACAGAACCCGTAAACCCTATATTGTAGAGTTTTAACACTAATTCACATTGATTTGTTAATAATTTTCATCAAAGAATATTATTTTTAGTTATTTTGATCGAGTGAACCTATAGGCTTACTGATGGGCGTTTCGACGCCTCGGATAGTCTGTGTCAAATAAAATGTATTACCATTTTCATTTTCAATAGATTTTTCAAATAATAAATTTATGCTACGCGAGAGAATCATTTTTCCGTGTCCCCGCAGACTACAAACATGTCACTATACTCAAAAAAAAAACGAATCTTGTTCACGGGTATTTTCGTGTTCTCCGGAGCTCATATTTCATTTTGCTTTTGTGAGGGCGAACAACGCATTATGTATAAAATTGAATCATTACAGTTTATTCAAAAAGAAGAACCGACAAATTGTTTTTATTAGAGGGTGCAAAATGTTAAAAGAATCACCAAACTGTCTCGGTCTTGACAAGGAATAGAGGTTCGCGCAGTGTATATTACAGATATTAATATAAGAGTAATATTTTGGTAATATCAGAAGTCCTATGGCATTTCCGGCTTAACCGGACCATCTAAGTGGTCGCTCTGTGAGGTCGATGACCGACTTCTATTTTAATATTTTTGGTAATGAACTGTTGCCATTTTTTGATTTTTGTAATTCTAATTTCTACATTTTAAATAAAAGATGCCACTTTTGATTGTAACAAATTGAATGGTTCTTACACAACCTGTCAAAAATTTTCATCTCTGACATCATATCATCACAGAATGGTCATTATACTTTTTTCAGAAATGGCTCCTGTAGCGCCATCTTTAAGGCAATTATCAACTAGTGACTCATCGTTAAAAAAGGTATTTTAAGCAAAATACATTTCAAAAGAAAATGCTGATATTTCCAAAATAATACAATTTTGCATTTGTATTAATATCTCAGGTATCAATTTTTTGGTTACTTAAGTAATAAAGTTATAGGCCGTTACATTCAATCTGGGCCAGCATAATCACTTGCCAGCTAATATTGGGGAATCTGTTTAAAAAAATGTTGAAGGATTCCTTGTTTCAAAATATTGCTGCTCTTGAAACGAATGTCTTACACCAGGGATTTTATAACGAATTCGTCATGCATTTTTGGGTCGATTTGTCAATATCCTCTGTGTTTTTTTAACAATTCCCATATTTCTATATCAGGAATCTATGGAAATAAAATTATTTGAATTTCAATTTAAAAAGTTACGATTTCAGGAGGATTGAAACTCACAGTTAGTATGCATCTCGATCATTACGCGTCATTTTAATTTGCCGAAACAAAGAGCAGCCAAATGGCAAGAAAAATTGCTTTAGCTGAAAACGTTTATCTTGCCTGGCCATGTTATTAAGATCAAGCAAAAACCGAGTTATATGCAGAATGATGCATTTCGAAATTGTCTCGCGGTGTTTGCAAATTTGCTTCTTGCATATATACATATTTCTGGTAGTATTTTCAGGGAAAATTTCTGCTTACATTTACATTTTATTCATTGTTTTATCGGTTATATGGAATGTTCCACAAGAATACGTTTTTCTCTGGATTTGTCAATAGGTCATTTGAATAGTAGTAGGGCTATCAAGATTAGAGCGTTTTGGAATCGGATATACATCCATTTAGTTTATCGCATAGTGGGCAATCCAAATTGGTTAACGAGGATATTGGAATATTATGTTCTGAATGGCCAGATCGCATGGTTCCACTTCAGTCAGATTCGATTCTGATTAGGTGTACATTAAAGGAATGTTCGTCGACTTTATTATCGTGGAAATATATTTCCGAAGCGTAAAAACTCGTTTTATCATAATCCAGCGAGGAGAGTTATTTTAACTTAGTGATAATAGATCTTTACTTAGAATGACTTGAAACTTCTTCACCGTATTGTTTATGTGCGATCAGGATCTCACTATCTAAAGTCCGTCTGGAAATTTGTATATTTATTGCAGTATCTCTTTATGCTAGAACAGAGCTTTTTTGTATCTACTAAAAGTGTTCCTATTCTTAAATAACGTTATTTGTTTCGGGAAAATTCATGTTTTATTGTTTTAATTAAAAAGCAGCTAAGGAATCGTATTTTATATTATTTTCACGGAACTCTAATGAAAAAATTACTCGTTAGGTACTTAAAAGCTCGTAAACAGATAGTAAAAATCGGAAGATTAAAGTCTAAAACGATAGTTAAATTTTTACTGGATACATTACATTTATCGTCGATCTTATATGACCGGTAAGGCAATCTGTGCAGTTTTTACGGAACCCGTAAACCTTATATTGTAGAGTTTTAATACTAATTCACATTGTTTTGTTAAAGTGTTATTTTTTTGAATAAATTTCGTCAAGGAATAATATTTTTATTTATTTTGATCGAGTGAACCTATAGGCCTACTGATGGGCGTTGAATAATCCGTGTCAAATAAAATGTATTACCATTTTCATTTTCAATAGATTTTCAAATAATAAATTAATGCTACGTGAGAGAATCATTTTTCCGTGTCCCCGCAGACTACAAACATGTCACGATACTAAAAAAAATTCGAATCTTTTTCACGGGCATTTTCGTGTTCTCCGGAGCTCATATTTCATTTTGCTTTTGTGAGAGCGAACAACGCATTATGTATAAAATTGAATCATTGCAGTTTATTCAAAAGGAAGAACCGACAAATCGTTTTTATTAGAGGGTGCAAAATGTTAAAAGAATACCAAACTGTCTCGGTCTTGACAAGGAAAAGATGTTCGCACTGTCGATCTAACTATAGTTAATATTAGGACTAGTATTTGAAGTTATATCCCTTATAATATTTAATGATTTTTGATTATATTTATCCAGATATACCATATTAAGAAATGGACGTGGCATTTATTTTAGTTTGGAAAGTCTCTAACGATTTAAGTCACTAGAGCATGGGATGATTTAACTCGTCTTTTATCCAGCTCTGAGGAGTTAGTTGATTTGGGACTCAGCGAATAACCACAAGATATGAAATAACTATTGGCGATCAAATTCAAGACTTGATCTGAAAAATAAATTGGACAACGAGGTCAGCTAGTCTGCTTTGTTTTATAAGGTTTCAATCTAGGTCTCGAAAATGACCTTTTAAGTGAAAGGCATGTTTCCTGGTAGCGAATAAGATTGAGTTGTTTACGCACAAACATGTAACGCTCAAAACTGTCTACACATGTAACGCTTAAAGCTGTCTACGGGTAAAGTCGGCGTTGACTTCAGTCAAATAAGAGAGAGAAACAACCAGCTCAGCCATCAGTTACCATAAACCTTTTGTTTCACTCTTATTTTTCTCGAAAATTGTCCGAGTAGAAATTTGAGATTTAGTACGTTTTCAAGCAACGTCGGCGTCGGGGGTAAATTTTTTTTGGCGATCAGAGGTTTCATGTGCGAGTTTTTACCTCGATTCTGGGATTTTCAAATTTTCTTTTTGATACACTGCAACTGTCGAAAAAATTAATCAATTTTGATGACATTTTCTGGACACGTTTCTTTTACGGTTTTTCGAACCATATTGAAATTAACGAGAAATGGAAAATGGCGAGTACTTTTTTGGGCGTCCATATTTTTGAAAAATGGACCATTTTGGGTCATTCTAACGCCGAAAAAATCGCGAGGATCGCAAAAACTGAGACGACAATTTGATAAGGAACTTTAAAACTTAAACAATCTTTTGTTTTGAAAATGTTGTGAAAATTGACTTTTCATGGAAAATATAAAAACTAATTACTAATTTTTTTTTCTGGAAAAGTATCTTTTTAGAAAAGCCGATTACTTCGCAGAAATTTACGTTAAAAATTGTATTAGATGAGACTTTGGAAATGATGATGCCTTTTATACAGGGTGAACTATTTAAATTTAAACTTTTCGCCATTTCGAGCTTTAACACGACACGTCGCCACTTAATATTTTATTACTGGAAATTCGAATAATCGGAAGCTTCCAAACTTTCGTACATAAAGAGGATGAATATGACCAGAACGTATCAAAAAAATCGCGTCGATCTGATTAAAAATGCAGAATTATTGATTTTTTGACTTTCAATCTGAAAAATCTACTTTAAGCATACGTGCCAGCCAATTTATAGCGGTTTTCAAGAAAATAATGTCTGAATCATAAACCTCGTGATATCTGTAATAAAAAAGTTCCATAACAATTTTCCGTACAAATTTGAGAAATACGAGAATATCGGGGTTAAATTGAAACATGCTGAAGATCTATAAAATTTTTCAAACTTCAATATTTCAGCAATTTTGTGATTCTGAATAGATAGTTTGCTTTTGGTGCATTACGAATTTTTTTTTAACATGACGCTTAGGCTAAAATATGTAGATTTATACATTTAATTGGCTGAAATTTTATTGAAAACGGTTTGGAAAAATGGGCTACGATCGGAAAATGTGGATATTTTTTATTGATTAGACGCAGTTTCTGATGGAATTTCGAGGGGGTAGTCACTTGCGATTTTTTAGGACAGAAAATCTCCATTTGTGGAGATCTTCTTGTATCTCCATGAATCTCCTTGGATCTCCATGGATATCCTTGGATCTCCAGGGATATCCTAAGATCTCCAGGTATATCCATGAATCTCCATGTATATTTTTTGGATCTCCATGGATCTCCTTCGGACCTCCATATACATTAATAACTTTCCAATTTTATATTGAATTAGATCATTGGAAAAAAACAGGTTTTTGATGTCAGAAAGTGGTAGTTTGATATTAATAATAATTTGTATCCATGTTTATAATATGGATAAATCACAAGCTTTTTAGAGGTAGTAAGTAGACTATTACGAATGGTATGTAATACTTGACCTAATAATATTAGATTATGTACCATGGCAGAAAATAGATTATCACTCTACAAGGACTGTATCGCTAACTAACTCAGTTTTATTTTACCCCCGTATTTTGCTCACAACTTATTATGGTGTTTTAGAAAAGAAACAACATCTGAACATGAAATTTAATGTTTAAAGAAAAAAAAATATGACATCAACTTAGTTTTATTAAAATTAAAGAAATGAGCAAGTCTGCTAGTACTCGAGACACTGATGTGTAAACATATCCTATATCGACATCGGTTGTGTAATTTAATGTATTGCTTTAAAAGCGTTTAACTGGATAATTTTTTAAAGCCCTTGATATTTTGTATGCTTTACAAATATTTGAGCAGCCCTCGTAAAGAGTATATTTCGTCTTTGTGACGCCTGAATATAGGCAACCACTTTTTTTGAATTGGTTGCCTATATTCTGGCGTTAGAAAGAACACGTTTTACAAGGAAGCGCTGAAGTAGCTGCGCACTAATCACTGCGCATGGGTTATGATGTCACATCTCCTTACACACTTCCGTCCATTTTCCCGAGATTTACCCTCATACCGCCGCGTAAGATGTTTACACATCAAAAAGTATTACATGTATATCATTAATAACACATGACTTGGTCAAAATAATATTAAATACTTATATACTAAACAAAGAAACAGTGCTTGTTCGTAACTAATAGTACAGACTCTCGTACTACACATTCCTCGCGGAAAAAACACCAGCCGAGCAAGAAAAGTAGACAGGATGACAGGTTTTGTCAAGATATGAAAAAATACTTAAGTTATTTAAAAGTTAATTTGTATTTATCTATTAACCCATGTGAAAAGTAATAATACAGTCCATTATATCAAGAAAGTAATTTATTTACAGTGCTATTCTTTGAGCCTTAGCAATAGATACTGTAGTTATCCAGCTTTTCAGAAAATCATTGGCATTAAATTCATCATCTGAACCATATACGCAGTAACAAAATGAAAAACTTCTGTCTTCTAAAGGTTGTGCAACTAGGGAGTATGCATAGTTGGCATCACTCTCTTCTTCAAATTGTCGTTGTATCTCATGAAATGGTGTTGCCTGAAACAATATAAGAAATTTTAATATAAACTTGAAAGCTTCATAGTTCGGGATTACCTTAAAAGCATTATTATTTGGATATCCATCTGAGTTCAAGGGTAGTACAAATCCAACATTAATGTATGTGGCTGGGCAATGTTGAATTCTTGCGAAGATGTTCGCTTAACAATACTAATTTTCGAAGGTTCCGTTTTTCCAAATTCTCTTGTAGTTCTAGTATTTTTGGTTTATCCTCTTCAAAAGTTCCATGTTGACTAAATTCTCTTAGTACTGTTGATATGGAGGGTAGGGCTCCATTTAAATTAGAAATCATAGGTTCATATAGTATATATCCAAGCACAAAACTTCTTCAATGATTTGGCATATTTATTGCCTTTGCTTGATTGATTTTTATTCTTGGATGCGGTTAGATTTAATAAACTTTTAACATTGTTTCTTGTTGTTGTTGCTCTCGCCAATATTGGTTAGTTTATCACAATTTTTAAAAAGCAATTTCTTAAGCTCTATCTTTTCCTATATGACTCTTTCAGCTTCATTTATGTATTTGAAAAAAGAAGTAATGTATGGTTGATCTTGGGGAATCTTTAACACTCTTCACTTTCTGCTCAATCTTTTTTATTTGAGGTTGATTTTCACTCTTTCCTTCTATTTTGTTCTTTCGTAATATAATATTTTGATGAATCCCAACGATTCCTTGACTTTCTGACTTTTTCGAATATTCGCTAATATTTTTGACCGGTAAGTCGAAAGTTTCATCAGTATCTACGAGTTCAGGTTGCTCTTGAATATCTTTGACCGGTAAGTCGAAAGTTTGAGCAGTATCTACCAGTTCAGGTTGCTCTTGAATTTCTGGCAACATAGGAATATTCTGTCTTGTATCATCATCCATTTTCTTTTTAAAATAGCTTGCTAAGTATTGTTTTAAGCTTTTTTCGTTTTGGTTTGTGGTTTTGCCTTCAATGCCTTTATATTTGAAATGAGTTCAGATATGGTTATAAAAATTCCAAGCATAATTAGCTTTTTGTTTCTCAAAATAAAACTATTGGTATCGAACATATGAAGCATTTAAATTTCTTCATTGTGCCCAATCTTCACAGTTACTTCTGTATTTCCTAAATTAGTTAGAATATTACTTTTAGATTTAGTCGATATATTTTCTACTATGGCTTTAACTGCTTTTATTAGTTCCCTTTTCAGACGTTTTTTTCTCTTCAATTCAGTCAACTATTACCTTCTTCTCTTCCTTGCTTGATTTTTGAGAAATCGTAGAAAATGATTCTGATCCTTCTCCTTGAAGTTCTATTTTGCTTGATTTTTGAGAAATCGTACAAAATGATTCTGATCCTTCTACTTGAAGTTCTATTTTCTAACATGTACATACAACTCATACAAGTCCATTCTTGAGCAAACCACTAGCAGACCTGTTTTTATACAATACATCCGAAAACAGACGTGCACGTGTTGCCGAAGAGCTGAAGACCTAAAGCATATTGCCGCTGGCCGCGACACCAGATAAAATGATATGCGCACCTAGGTGCGCACGAAATTTTGCTTTTCCGATTCTACACGATTTCAGCCGAAGTTCTTGGATCTCCACGTATCTCCACTGGATCTCCACGTACCTCCACCAGATCTCCACGTATCTCTACCGGATCTCCATATATCTCCACGGATCTCCATGGATTTCCACAGATCTCCACATATTTCCACGGATCTCCATGAGATCTCCATATCGTAGGACAGAAGATTTCCATAGTGACTACCCCCTCGTGGAATTTATGGCAGATTTCGAAATAAAATTTTACCTTTAGCATATCGATTCATACGTTTTCCCTCAAATCTCAGCTAATATAAGATGATGATGGGAAAATGAGCAAAGATCGAAGAATTTGGAGATTTTTCAAGAGATATACAGCGAGTTCTGTCGATGTTATCGTAGATTTTGACGTACAATTTTACTTTCAACATCAAAGTTTTTGCAAGTAATTTTGAAAATATAGAGCACAGAAAATTCTGTATTTCATAATATTAATCCCGCGTTAATAAAATTTTCATTCCTGTCTTGTGGTCTTCAGCACTTATATTCACAATTTCTTATCATACTTTATTTTTCTTCAATTTATTGGTAGTGTTTTCTCATTCGTTTGAATTCCCACTTTTTTGCTCATGCTCTATTTTTCGACGGTTTAGGACATGGCAGCTATTTTTATGAAGACTTATATAACCATGATATGATGTGGAAGTAATGTTCGAAAAAACTAAAAATTAATAGTCATCATGTCAGTGACGTCGCGCCGGGAATTTAAATCTTTCATACTTTGATGTTGTCTAGTCTTGAGCATAAAATCTATTCTTTTACTGTCCCAGTTCCATTTTAAAGATTTTTGCGCATTCGCAAGCAAAAAACCTACTGCCAAGCAATACTAATATGTTCGCATTTATTTCAGGTTGGCAGTTAAAAGGCTTAGATCCCAAAATGTATTTCTTCACTTTTAAGTGAAGCCATAGATGCAACTAAAAATAATGTTGCAACGCATTCGTGAGGTGAATCATGGGTTTCTTAATTATATATTTTTAATAATTATAATTTTTAATTTTGGTAATGTGAATATTACTTTGGCTTACCTATACGGATTTCATTTAATCCAGCCTCGTATATACGTATCCGGACTTATCATTGTTCAAACAGTAATGATGCTCTTAATCTGATGAATAATGGCGTTGCATATTTTTAGGAGATCATTATCAGTAGTCGAAATTGTTTGCACTGTTAAACAGCATGCGCTGCTTCTGAAATATGCTATGCCAATCAATTATAATACTAAAGAAAAGGCGCTAATTTGTTACACTCTAGCTCGCTTTTGTTAATTGTAATTCAATTCACCAAAACGCAAACTTATTAAGATATTCAGGGTGAACTGATTTGGAGCATGCTGTCAATATTTATCCCCAAGTAATCGAGATGCGCTGGAGTGTAAAATAAAAGATTGAAAATTTCAATAAATAATAGGTTTATTTCAATAGATTGGAAATAATATTATGGTAGAATATTCTTGGTGATCTCAGTACACTACTTCAGTACCTTGAGGTATCTTCGTGCTTTCTGGATGGTGATGCCGGAGATGTCTGAGCCCCTGGAATTTATTCTATGACGTCACTGGAAGATGTCCTGTTTAAGTTGCTAAGTGTCATGCTAGGGATATCAAAACGTGAAAAACTAGTAGAAGGCAGCTAGGCAGTTCATCAAGAATATCACTGATATTTTAGTTTGGATTTTTGGGGGAGAAATAAATAAATAGTT
>MU185648.1:0-48697 GCA_016904865.1 Pissodes strobi | reverse complement strand
ACTGATATTTTAGTTTGGATTTTTGGGGGAGAAATAAATAAATAGTTAAGTAGAAATAACCCTCAGGTTTTTACGCTGGAAAATACTGTTACTGATTTAAAATCGATTAATATATCCCTTGGCCAATTTGAGCAAAACTTTGCGACTCGTTTTTTGTGAATTTTTAATTGAAAAGAAAGATAGTAAGTGCTCGTGTAGCTATGAGGAGTACCAACAAAATTTGTTAAAGTTCACTCACCGATTAGACCAGATATCCAATTCGTTTTCAACAATTCATCCAGTAGGTCGGAGCGCGATACCTCGAAGCAAGCTGTACAGTGAGCGCGCAATTTGCCCGCTGCTCAATAAATCGGAGAATAGGTTCGTTTGGCTCCACCAATATTGTTACAGACCAAAACGGAAATCTCCATGCTATTCGTGGAATCTGCTTCAAGACCTTCACCTTCCAAGGTAAACCTAGCTGGTAGGAAGCACCAAAAGATTCCAGCTAATCACTAAGAGTTTTCAATAGGAGTAAACGGAGCAATCGTGACTGCTTTTGAGCCAAATAAAACACGCCACAGAATCGATACTATTCATCTATTGTTCAGCATGCATCATAAATACAGTATAAAAAAAATATGCGGATGCATACCATGCTTTGGAGACAGTCCAAAACCCTAATCTAATGCCAATAAAATTATGAATATTAAATAAAATATCTAATCAGTGATAGTCCAAACCTAAATGTAAATATAGGTAAAGAAATAAATAAATGAAAAGGCACCAAGAGAAAAAGGAAGAATTTGAGTTTTGACTCCCACGCGGAATCATGTTCACGTAAAGCCGCTTTAAGAATATGGGCGCAACTACGTTACAAAATTAATATTCCGGTGCTAAATTTTAAGTAACAGCAAATAGGAACAGGTAATGATCACTTGGCTGGTGCGATGGCAGTTCCAACTAACAACTAACTGGACCACGTCTGACGTTCAGCTACACACGGACGGCTAGTTCAGGATACTTATACCAAAGTATAGTTCCATTCAAGTAACGTATGCCCGGTAGGTGGATTACAAATTTCCAGCCAGGTGGTTAGATTACAAAGTGCCTGCCGGATGGATGGATTACAAAGGTCCAACAGTCCTAGCCGGGTGGGAGAACCTTCCTAACATGAGAATACACTGTCTTCGTGCTCTACACGACTGCTACCATTTGAAGCCATCCAAGACTGGATAAAAGCATACCTCAAAAACCTCGTTTAACGAGTTATTCCCGCATCTACAGCACTAAAACTAACAAAACTAAGTCATGATGGCTGACACGGGAATTTATTCGATGATTATCGGTAAAATCCCATCAGGATGCCTGAGATCAACTCAGATTTAAAAATCGACAACCACCTAGGGATGCTGACTCGAAAGTACCTTCCTTTCCGAAAAACCATGATGGAACCGCGCGCGCTTGCAAGGCGGTAACAGCGAAGCGGACCAATGAAAATCGATTCGATGGATACGGTGCCTTTAACGACAGAGGTTATTCTATATCGAATTAAATATCGGATTTAAATATCGAACTATAACTCAACAGGCTACAATTAGTGATAAAAACGGACTGTCACAACTTCTGCTCAGAATTTGTTTTTGAGCAGTTATATTTTAGAGCAAATTATGTCCAAAATGTGTGCTTAACTAATAATGGATTACCAACTTGACAGGTAGTTAAATAGAAATCCTGCAATGAATCAAAACTGTTCAAAACAATATAAAAAATCAATATGAGAAGATAAAAATAAATTTGGCAAAATTAACAAAAAAAATAATATTGAATCTGCCAAATCCAAACTTGTCTTGAGAAGGCACTTTTTAAATGTCTGAAAAGGATAAATACCTATAGGTTCAAGAATAGTTAACTAAGATAATATAGGGTCTGCTCCACTTGTCCTCTAAATTACCCTCCTTAACTTCTATTAGTTGGCTGGCTTAACTAGAATTAGAAGTTAAATAACAGACACTCTCCTGCGAAACCTCGAATTCAAACTAAAGGCAATTCTATCAGTCCATTAAACAAACTATACACCATTCATGCAAGGTACAATGGGTATATGTAATAGATAGTAGGTATACGATATGATCAATGCTGCTCTAGGTAATGCCCTAAGCATCAATTTAGCAAATATGATTCAAGAGATATGATACGAATACGATAAAGTAAGGTTAGATTAACTACAATTTCATGTGTAAAGTGACGTGCAGGAAATTTCCGATAACGCCACGAGCAAACTCTAAAATTAATTTAATTAATATTCCCTACACAATATTATGTAGATGAATAAAGGAGATATAAAAAAAATTTAAGAGAAAATAAGAACAAAAAAACGGTAACGCACATGCCGCTATTGTGATTAAACACAAAATGCTACATAGTATCCTACCTTTCTTAGTTCCTTGTTCAAAATGGAGTTTCTCAAAAAAATGCATCTGCACACAAATCATGTAGTTACAATTTTCTCCACGAAAAAGTGTTTTGCCGCGTATTAAAATTAATGGACATACATTTTTCTACTGCTGTGCTTGCATGAAAATAATTGTTATATTAATATTTGTTTTAAAATATGTAAACAGTTCTCAGATAATATATTTAAAAGAAAAATGAATATCAAAAGAACCTGATAGGCCCTGACATTTATTATTTGTCAAAATTAAGGTAACAATGGTTATGAATAAAGAAATTTATGCTAGATTGATTCATATTTAGCCTGTGTAGTTTCGCATGAAAAATAGTCAATTGTACAGAAACTTGCCATCGTCATGCTTTGCCCACCTAATTTTCCTTCATAAAAAATAAAAATTCGCTTTAAAAATTTTTATTATCCCTTTCCAAATAAGGCGTTGGATGCCGGACCATTAAGCTTTTTTAAGTCACTGCAAAGGTATATTACGTGATATAACTTTATTTAGTGGAAGGAATCAGCTAAATGAAGCGTGTACTCTAAACTCTAAATTAAGAATTTTAAAAAGTTCTTTTTTCGCTTAAGTGCCTTCGGTCCGAAAGTTTTATGATTAACGAGGTTGCTTTAAAGTGAATGAAATTTTCTAAAATTTACTTTGTCATGCACCATTTGCTGTTTGCGCAAATATATTTTAATATTTTATTTTTAAGACGCAAAACTGGAATTTAGAAATATGAAGATTCCTATATATTTCTTTTTTTTTGTATATTTTAATCCAATTAATGCTTCCAGCCATATTTCACCATGTAACAGAAGTAAGAAAAATCTAAATCTGTTTTAAAATCCTGTCTTCCTTTTGCTACAAATGTGTTTAAAGATAAAATTCTACTATTCTTAATCTATATACGAAAATAAGTTCTTATATTGCGTCGACATTGAGAAAAAAATCCGAAGGGAAATTATTTTATTCTTGATGTAGGACAGAATATTTCCTTTCTGCATCGTTAGAGTTTAAAGAGTAAACAAAGTTTAACAGGACAGAAACCGTTTTAGAACAGACATGTAGGATGCAAAAATAAAATTTATTTTATTTAATCGTCACTGGAAATATTTTTGTTTAAGACTCGCAGCGTTAACCTTCTTCAAATCTAGTATAAATGTGAAATACTTAATTCAAGTCAGTTTAGTTGTAATTTACGGAAAGTGGGTAAAACTGGGAATGCGCTTTTTTATTTCAGTCCAAGTCTAAGTGCCTAATTTTTGAAATAAAAAAATTGGAAGGTTTTTTTTAAATAACTCGTAAATGACAAAACATTTTTGGTAAGAAAACTTTCCGGAAGAAACTGGGGGCTGAGCCCCGAATTGAATCTCTGGTTGTACAAAATGGTGGCAAGGCCCATGCTAACCTATGGCTCTGTGGCCTGGGGCATAAAGGCCACGCAAACAGGTGAAATCAGGCAACTAGAAGGCGTACAAAGGCTGTCTGTGCGTCTCGGATGCGATGAGAACAACCCTAACTGCAGCACTGGAAGTCCTGCTAAATCTACCTCTATTCAATATCCTCATACAGGGGAACGTAAGAATGGTACAATACCGGCTCAAGCAAGGCGACAAGCCCATCATTGAATGGGAAAGGCCTACAAGCAGAAAACTAGAGGACAGCGAGGAGATCAAGTATTTCTTCGAAACGCCATCAGACGAAACAACCCCCTCCTATAGGTTTGATAGACTCTTCTCAGTAGCGATTATATGCAGAGGAGAATGGGAGGGGGGGCCTCCTATAAAAGCAGACCAAGCATGGTATACCGACGGCTCTATGACCAGTAAAGGGGTGGGAGCCGGAAGACTCTTCCTGCTATCCCACAGTAGGGCTCAGGTCCCAACCTCACTTTCAAGTTTGTCGGCTTCTTCGTTGCCTTGATGGCCTTCGTGTCTCGGAACCCACGCAATGGTGAACTTATTGTTACGACCGACCTCTTCAAGGGCACTTATACAGTCTTTAAATAGTCTAGATCTGACCTTGTGTGCACTAACTGCTTTTAAGGCGGCCTGACTGTCGGATTATATGACTACTTTTTTTTCTAATGTTCAATTTCTCCATCTCCATGGCGCAGTGTAGAATTGTCGCGACCTCTGCTTGGAACACTGTGGCTTGACCGCTCATGTTTATGGAGATATTTGACTGTGGTCCATGGACCACAGTCAAATTCTACACTGCGCCATGGAGATGGAGAAATTGAACATTAGAAAAAAAAAGTAGTCATATAATCCGACAGTCAGGCCGCCTTAAAAGCAGTTAGTGCACACAAGGTCAGATCTAGACTATTTAAAGACTGCATAAGTACCCTTGAAGAGGTCGGTCGAAACAATAAGTTCACCATTGCGTGGGTTCCGAGACATGATCGCCATCAAGGCAACGAAGAAGCCGACAAACTTGCAAGTGAGGTTGGGACCTGAGCCCTACTGCGGGATAGCAGGAAGAGTCTTCAAAACAGCCGTTCAAAGCTGGATAGATAACCAATCTCTAAACTGGTGGTTACAAACACCGGGGCAACTACTGGCTAAACAGTTCATAAAACACGGCTCCCCAAAATTCACGGCAGTTCTACTTAAGAGGAGTCGTAAGACGATAAGAATATTAGTGGGTTAGATAACGGGGCACTGTAGAAAAACAGACACATAGAAAAGATCGGCCTGGCAGATAATAGCCGTTGCAGGTTCTGTCAGGAGGAGTAGATACCAAACCAGGACCTGCAAGGTATATGGAGGAGCCGGTGCTCCATGTGTGGAGTCTGGTTAGGAAGACCAGACTGGATAAGGTGCTCTAAGCATGGTTCGCAGTGCTACAATAAACCTGCATAGGTTGCACTGGCAGAGGCGGGTACAAGCGCCAACTCCCTTCAATTCTATTCTATTCTAAACTTTCCTTTAAATGTCTCAATTTTTACCAAAAACACGCTCCTGACATTTAATCCAGTGGCGTGCTACAGTGGGAAGCAAAAGTTTAACGCCTTCTAATTGTTGCGCCTCTGGCTGACTGGCAATTATTTGCTACGTATTTAATTCGATATTTATTGGTCTTCAAAAAGAGATAACCTTGAACAATGCCCAAAAATTAAGAGTTTTCGAGTTATAAAATCTGAAATATTCAAGCCGCTCTAACATGATTTGAGCTTTTTACAGGATCTCAAATTTTATAAAAAATTCATATTTTCAAAACTAATCGTTTCCCGAGAAAACAATTATCATTGTTGGATTCAGCAGGTCCGAAAGTACAGGTATAGTTACAGGAAATATAATTTTTGGCAAAAAAAAATCGATGTGTCCGTATGAGATTTTTTTACCTTCCTTAAAAAAATCGAAAAAATTTCAAACCGCGGAAAACATATTTACTAACTAAGTGGATAGCGTAGATGAAAAAAATAGTCCGATTTGCAGTTATTCATTAGAAAAATCGCGAAAAAACGTTCAAAATTGGAGATCCTCAGAAAATCTAATTTTAAAAATAGACTAATGCGATAGAAGTCTGCTTTTTTCACAGTTCGAGATAGCAGGAATAACTCTATAAATCGTGAAAAATTCAAGCCGCTCCAACAAGACTTAAGCCTTTTACAGGATCTCAAATTCTAAGTAAAAACTCCAAAAAACAACAATTTTATTAAAAAAAAAATCATATTTCTAAAATTAATCGTTTTCCGAGAAAACAATTATCATTTTTGGATTCAGCGGGTCCGAAAGTACTGGTGTAGCCGCAGGAAATATAATTTTTGGCAAAAAACAAAAAAATCGATGTGTCGATATGAGATCTTTTTCCTTCCTTCAAAAAATCGAAAAAATTTAAAATCGCCGGAAACGTGTTTACTAAGTCGATAGCGTAGAAGAGGAAAATATTATTTGTTTTTCGCTTGTCGGTACAAATTTGAAGTTATTCATAAAAAAATTTCGCGAAAACACGTTCAAAACAGCAGACCATCAAAAAAATCAAACTTAAAAAATTAACTAAATACGATAGAAAACTGCTGTTTTCACTGTTAGAGAGAGAAGGAATAACTTTATAAGTCGTGAAATGCTCAAGCTGCTTACTCTATGGCGCGAAAGTACATGTTAATGGAAGGGCGTCGTACATTAAATACCGTGAAAACGTCCCCCGAATATCAAAGTCGCCCCATTTTACGGTATCTGAGATTTTCTAATGGACCGCTCACCATGAATAATCCTGTTTATGGTTTACTTTCTTTTCATTTAATTGTAATTATTTTCTAAGATAAATGTTTACCGTAGAAGTCCAGATTGTGTGCCAGTTCAAAATAGGCTAGGAATATCTACAGTTTAAAAAGGTGGATATTTTCTAATGGACCACTCACCATGAATAACCCTGTATATGGATTACTTTCTTTTCATTTAATTGTTACTATTCCCTTAAATAAATGTGTATCTTAGAAGCCCAGATTGTGTGCCAGTTCAAAATAGGCTAGGACTACCTACAATTTAAAAGAGTGGATACTTTCTAATGGACCACTCACCATGAATAACCCTGTATATGGTTTACTTTCTTTTAATTTAATTGTAACTATTCCCTAAAATAAATGTGTGTCGTAGAAGTCCAGATTGTGTGCCAGTTCAAAATAGGCTAGGACTACCTACAGTTTATAAACAAAACAACCAAAATTTTTGTATTTTGAAATTCAAGCCCCTTATATAGGCGATAGGAGGCTTTTTTATGATCATAGAAGAATCAAGGATATTGGAGAAACTGCTTAGCCTCATATTTTCATTAATACTGTATTTAAGCAGCAAATTCATAGTTGGTTAATGGTGTATATTGAATTTGTTAAGCATATGAAGGAAACTTGATGAGAAGCACTAACAATGCTATAAGCTACTACATAACGGATTTGAAGAGATTAATAGAAGAAAAATAATAAAACAGGTTAATAAGAGGCTTAAGTACCCTTATGTTACATTTTTTCGTTAATGAAACATTTTGTACTACTTACACCTCTTTACCAAACTTTAAGGTAAAACTCAATTAATAACGTAGATACTAGGTCACTTTCCCACGTGTACACGTGATCCGACCCTGCACCAGTTGGCAACGTGGTGGCCCTGCGCTTTCCCTCCAATTTATCTGTTCGCGCCGATTTTCAGCAGAATGAAAGTCTGCAGCATCCGTTCAGTGTCGCGTTGCACGGCCTAGCGGTAGGACGATAAACGGAAGCGATACGTACTAAGTCGATACTATATCGACCTCGTAAACACGCGTCCTTGAAACGGTGGTCGGTTTGTAGTTCAAGGTAGTCCAGGGGAAGGCGAGGGGTAACTAGGTGAATGGTAGGAGGATGCGGTCGTATGTTGTTGCATTTAAAGTGGGATCTTTAAATAGTTTCTGCTTCTGGTATTTTTTTTGTATATTGAATTAAAAAGTAAAGCAGAATTTATTTTCATAATATGTTTGTCATTTTCAGACAAAATTTATTAATATATATATTTTTTAAAATTTATTCTAGATTTTTGGAAATTTTAATTCAGTGTAATGAGTATTTATTTATTTTTTTTAGTATTTTAAATTATTTTTTTCTGTCACTAAAAATTTTTAAATGATTTTTGATGTAGAAGGACACATGCATTTTGCCAGATTGCAGACTTCAACACAAATTAGCAATGTCTAATCGACCCAATATATTTACCTTTGTGGCCTTGGAACTGTGATTAGATATTTTAATGGCTCAGTAGATTAATCAGTTGTTAGTGTGTCAATGTCATAATAATATTAATAGTTTAGCACTGACTAATCATAATGATATATTTTAACTAATCCTTCTTGTGTAATTGTAGCACTGTTTACATAGATTTAAATTTATTTAGTAATTAGTCTCTCTTTTGTAGGGTTTTATTAGCAATAATTTAATTTCCAATTCGTGATGATGTTAGGCGAATGGTGGGAGGATGCGGTCGTATGTTGCATTTAAAATGGGGATTGCAGATGGTTTAAGATTATGGTATTTTTTTTGTACAATGAAATTAAGAAGTAAAACGGAATTTAGTGTCGTGTTATGTTCATCACTTTCCGGCAAAATTGATTAATATATATTCTAGATTATTGAATATTTTAATTCAGTGGAATGAGTATTTTTAGCTAATTGGGAAGAGTTAATTGTTTATTGTTTTTAGTACTTTATATTAAAAAATTTTCTGTCTCTAGAAAATTTTAAATGATTTTTTAGTATGGAAGGACGATTTGCCAGATTGGAGACTTTAACATAAATTAGCTATCTAATTGCCCCAATATATTTTCTTTAGGGCCGCTACTTTGCACTTCTGTTAGTCAATTTAATGGCTCGTTAAATTAATCAGTGTTTTGAATCATGATGATGTTAGGTGAATGGTGTGAGGTCGTATGTTGCATTTAAACTGCGATTTTTAAATAGTTTCAACTTTTGATATTTTTTTTGTATAATGAAATTAAGAAATAATGCAGAATTTAATTTTGTAATATGTTGGTCACTTTCAGGCAAAATTGATTAATATATATTTTAAAAATGTATTCTAGATTATTGGATATTTTAATTTAGTTTAAGGAGTATTTTGCTAATTTGGAAGCGATACTTATTTTTTGTTTTTAGTAGTTTAATTTTCATTCTGTCACTAAACAATTTTAAATGACTTTTTGGTGTGGAAGGACAAATACATTTTGCAAGGTTGGAGACTTTAACAGTTCTATTAGATACTTTAATGGCTCGGTAGATTAATCAGTGTTTTAATGGGTCAATGTCATGATAATATTAATAGTTTAGAACTGACTTATCTTAATAATGTTTTAACGAATACGCCTTATGTAGTTATCGTGCTGTATACATAGATTTAAAATTTTTGAGAAATTTGTCTCCTTTTTTTAGAGTCTGATTTGCAAGAATTTAATTTCAATTCGTGATAATGTTTACGAACTATATTCAATTTTAAAATACCTAAAATTTGGTCACATTAGAATTAAATTCTCGGCTTTCTTATCAATTTAGATTCGCTATATCCTTTCGGTCTATGTTTCACTTGGCTGAATTGCGATATACACCATCGATAGCGACTGAAAAAATTCAATATCGACTGCTCAAATATGCGTCCTTGAAACAGACCATCTATAGTTCAGAGTAAACTAAGTCGAGCTTGCAGAAATTAGTCTCGTAGATGCTATATGTTTCTTAAAAGACAGATTTGATATATTTAAATTTTTTTTGGTTATGATAACATTTGTAATGTTATTGTGTCTATTTATCTGTCACTTATTATTTATAAATAATAACTATCAAAAATAAAAACCCTTTAAAATTATTATTATATTGTTCCAGTTCAGTTTAATTATATCGCTTGTCTGTCTGTTTTGGAGCTATAAAATACTATATACATTCTTCATGTGCTGAAGTTCACTATTTATTTTTTCACTTTACATTTTTATCACTAATGAAAATTACGTTCTCACTTGCTCTAAAATAAATGTGCATCGTAAGAGTCGAGATTGTGTATCAAATTAAATGATATCGACATCGATACCAGTCAAATCGATTCGATAAGGACTACATAAATACACGTGTTTGAACTGATCGGTTTGTAACTCATGGTACTCGAGTGTAGAAAGCGATTTATTCGGTGACAGAAATGTTACTGTATGTTCATCTGATTGCGATTGTGAGCTTTTTGCAGATTAAGGCCTGTTAGTTTGAACGCTGATTAAAATGTTATAAAAAGCAACAAGTATTAAACTAATTAATCTACCTAACCGCTACTTAATTGACTGTTTTGTTTACGTCACGACTTGCGTTATGTCGTTGAGCCTCTATGGCTACTTTTCAGCGAAATATTTCAAAAATAATTTTGAAGTTATGTGATATTTTTACAAATGTGACAATTTATTTATCCTTTAGCTAATATACAAAATTAAAAATCATCAAGTCGAGAGACAGATTTGTTAATGAAATATATTTTATTTCAATTTAATATGATTGAAAATAAAATGCAAGTAGTGTTTGCTCCGCGGTTTACAAAAGATCTGTGACTAATTCCTATTCATTCAACTTCAAAATGTAATTTTTGTTTTACTAATATGTCTTCGGATATTTTGAATATTTTCTAAAATTTTTTCATTATCAATTTCAGCAAATAAAAAATTGAAATCATCTAAATTCACATTTGTTACGGTAAAAAATTGGTTTTCTTTGATAAAAGTCACAACAAAATAACTGTAATAGACTTGAAACATACATTTTAAATCATGTTCAACAGCCTGGATAAACGGTGGTGCCAAAGCCATAACCGCGATGATATGCTTATGGTTAAATCTTAATTGAGGGCAAAAATTAAAGATAAACGCCGTTTAAATTATAGATTAAAGATAATTAATCAGCGTTCAAATTAGTGGGTTAATATTTGTAAGCTATGTAATTATTTTAATTAATTAGTTGGGCGCTACTTTGTAACTAATTAGTGTTGCCCACTTTGTAATGAATTTCTAGCTCAGTCGTACTTACAACTTATTATTTGGCTCATTCACCAATTTGTACGCATAGAGCAAAAGTTAATTTATTTAGTTTATTTGAAGGCGTGGATATATTTCCTTTGGTGATCTAAAATTTATATGGCGCCACTTACGATAAATCAAAAAAGGTAAATTAAAAACAACTATATATTATTATATGTTTAAATTACATTTTATGGTACCATGTGCACTGCAGTTATGAACATAAGATGAAAATTGACTTAAAATTAGATTACAAATGCAATCAAATACAATTGATTACTGAGAATTTAGTTAACAAAAATGGTAAAAATGAGAATTGACTTAAAATTAGATTACAAATACAATCAAATGCAATTGATTACTGAGAATTTGATTTACCAAAATGATGAAAATGAAGTTAGCTTTGGTGTTTGACAAATTTAAAATAAATAAAATCAAGGTCTTTGCAATTCTTTCATATAAGTATCGCGTTACCTACGTTCCCAACTGTTCTTATTATCCGCAAACCACGTGATCGTTTGGGACCTACTCTGGAAACATTAACTGCCTGTACCTAAGCTTCCTAGCTATAGGCGTGTCCAGGGCTTACCAGTCATTCCAGGAATGGTTCCCAGTTGTCTGCACGTGATAGCTGTGTGACCGTTTAAAACGATGAAATAATTCCGCTCTCGACAATTTTGGATTAAACCATTATCAAATTACACGAATTTGACCAATAAGAAACGCAACTATTCACCAAAAAAATAGGTAGAATTAATGGAGCGGAATAGACAAATATTTCATCATTCAAGCATTGCCTATCAATATACTAAACATTGAACTGCCTATCAATATACTAAACATTGAAAACCATTGATAAATAGGTAGAATTAATGGAGCGGAATAGACTATTTTAATCTTACAATTTATTTCTACTCATCATACTTCGACCATAGAGCTACAAAAAAGGTTTGATTAAAGAGTTATAGGGTTTGTCCTGAACAGCCAGGTTCGAAAAAAGTATCAAAGTCTGAAAAAATCTGGAAAACCTTCGGGTCTGACGAATATTGATTTTAGGGGTATAATTTCTTATATTTTCTACATCAACCTTTAAGCAGAAGAAACAGTTACTCCCCAAATTTTTAATGGGAAGGGGTCTCAAGTGATGCCTCATTTTTACCCCGACTATAATATCCAAGCATAGTATTCTGGTCCAAGCAGAGATAAAATAAAAAATTATCTCTGGGTCTAAGTTTGAAGTCACTGTCATTATTCCCAGTGATGTGACAACAGGGCAATATCTGTGGGAAAAAGTTTTTAGTTAATAATCCAGGAGGCAGTGATTTTTTTGGTACTTATTTTCCCAGTCGGTGTATATCTCTTAGTTTGTCTATTGGTGACTCTAATTAAGAATTTTTGAGTCTGGCAAAAATGTTCCGATAGGTTCCAAAGATAAAAAAATGACTCGACTTATTTTCCTCGTTATAAATATTTTACATTTACTTAAGTAGATCATCAAATTTGTGAAAAAGCAATAATCTGACACCACAATTTTTCAGAAGTGCTAAAATAAGAGAAATAAAAAAATCAGTCTTTCACCTGCCACACGTAATTGCCATGCTTACAGGTCAGACAGACTTTTTTTTTTACTTAACTTTATTTAACTAACCTTGCTTCCAAAATCATATGAAAACCATTTTTATCAGTGGGAAAAAAAGTGCAGCGCATTTGTATCACCTGACGCATTTTCCCACAACCCATCGGAAAGCCCCTCTATCGATATAGTAAATATTGCTCAGAATTACTAATTGAACAATTCCATCGATATTTGCTAACTGGGAAAATAAGTATCAAGGAAATTTACAACCCATCGGAAACCCCCTCTATCCATATAGAAAATATTGCTCAGAATTACTAATTGAACAATTCTATCGTTGTTTGCTAACTGGGAAAATAAGTACCAATAAAATTCACTGCTTCCTGGACTATTAATTAATTAATGACAAGAGCTGCAGACTTCAATTAAAAGTGGGATATCACTGCATCGTTTTGGCTGAGGTGAGTTTCACCCCTAAAATTGGAAAGAGCAGGTGTCTTTATCTTTAATTTATTTCTCAAAGAAAAGGAAATACGAAAAAGACTTACTTTTCTCATCAGTTTATTAAATGCTTGAAATGACCCCGATTACCTCCATGCAATAAAATAAATTTTGTTAAAAATCTTTGTTTTACGTTACGTAATATTTCGGATGAGACTTGGTGGCATTCATGAATTATACGATTTCGCAAATCATTGAACTATTCAGGATAGGTATCATACATTTGGACCCAAATGACCCCATAGAAAAAGTCGAAAGGTAAATGAGGTGACCTTCGTAGCCACTCAATATGATTCCCAATTCCGATACAATTTTGGGGAAAGTTTTCATCTAAAAGCTGACGCACCGGTCGGACGAAATGGGGCTGAAAAATTAGAGTTTCATGGAATTCTTCAATTTCTGTGACTTATATGAGGTCTAAATGAATACCATTATCCAACAATTCCAACAACTCCTCTATTCGAAGCCCGGAAGTTTTCTGTCCCCTGTTAGGGGGCTAAATAAATAATAAAGGTGAGACATTTTCCCCTCGAATGAAAAATCGACAGATCCGGGCATTTTTCACATTTTTACTTAAAATCGAGGTGCAAAGTTTTCGTTGGTGCACCCTTTATAGTAAATTTCCAATTTTCTTCAGTCCGCAGTAAAAATAATACCATTTTATCACGCCATAAAATAAGCGTGTGCCACATGAATCCAGATTGCGAGACAAAAGTGCAAGTACGTGTCAAGAATACAGGCATGGAAGGTAATTTTTTAGTGCCTTTTCCCACTGGTGACAGGTGGTGTGAATGTAGGCTTTTTGTATGAATTGTGCTATTAATGAAACGTAAAATCATTTTACAGGTCGGGGGGCCTTTTATGGGGTCTACTACATCCAATTTCATTTAATGTGGCCTATTTGTTAGATTTTTAAAGTTTGAAGTTGTTCTATTTATACTTTATAATATTTGATTAACGAGCTAAATCTTCCCTCGTGTTGACATTTTACGAACTAGGCGATCTATTGCAATATATGCATGACCTATTATATATTACACTTTATGCATCGGAAAGAGTATTCCGACTATTAATAAACTGATATGCTTTATTCGTTCTAATAAATTTTGTTTTCAGCTTGGGGGTTTATCTAGTTGTTTTTCTTAGACTGATTTGTTATTAAAGTGTTTGGTTTCACCAAAATTGAAATTAACTGCGAAAAATATATTTTTGTTTGAGTACTGAACAGACAGAAAAAAAGCATAGAAGACACATACTTTATATAATAGTTTGCTACATAGATAAGCTAATATGCAATATTATTCCGCCGCGTATTCGGGCGACATTTATATCTCTAAATTATGCCAACAATATCAAAATAAGACCTTCTGGTGCTTCTGGAAGATAATTTTGTGCCGCTTTTCGAGCATCCCTGAGGGATACAGAGTCGTTTAGATAAGCAGCACTCTTAAATAAAAAAACACATTTTACATTATGACCTAAATACCTATTAGTTATGACATATGAAAGAGCATAACGTTAATGTTCGGAATGGAATGGTGTGTAGGAACGTAGAATAATTACTTTGTACTGGAATGTATTTCGTTTGTGTGCATTTTTGGGCGCATGTTTTTTTTTATAAATGTTTATATGAAATATGTATTTATATTAATCACCCACTTGTTAGGAAAACTGGAATCTAAAATGTATATTCTGATTTGATCGATCCGTTATGGATGGGCTTAATGAAACACAAAATGCACATTTTATCATTTGTATATAGAATTCACTAAACGACGAGTGAACACAGTGCACAAAATTTGTACTAAAAAATTTACAAAATTTGTTTTTTCCTGGTATAGCGTTGAATAGTAGAGGTTTTTTATTTATATTTTAATCTCTAAAGCATAATCTCTATATGTATAAAGGAAAAATAACGGACAAAAATCTATTGTGTTGGTATTGGTAAAAAATCAACATTTTTGTTTTGTACAATAATTTTAATAGAATTTTGCATATATGCGCTATTTATATAATGTTGTAACGTCAAATAGGGATTGTATGTAAATAAATGGAATTAATTCAGAATTAATGTAATACATTGCATACCATTTATTAAAACCAGCGGAAAATAATTATTTTATCCGGACCTATATTTGGAATTTATTACTCGACCGAATTCGCACATGGAATTTATTATTAATCATATAGATAGGGTAGTTTTATTTAGGTGCCTCACCTTAAACACATAACTGAAGTGAAACTTCTGAAAGAGATATTAAGAATCGAGTCTTTAAGATTTTTTCCTCAGGTTTTGACACTTTTTTAAATTTTCTTGCCTTTATTTCAATTTTTTTTTCATAAATCATTTTTATTCTTTCCATTTTTGCCATCCCCGATCTCATAGCTCAACTCTCTTCGCTTCTCTAACTTCTTTACTATTTGTTTTTCTTATTTCGTTTTATAATACTTTATTAACTTTGCGTACAATTTTTTACGTTTTTTTAAATTTTTCCCCTTTATTCGAAATTTTTTTGTATCCAGGGGATGGAGAGATGGTGGGTATAATTAGCTACTCCCTCCCACCCAAAATCCCCCCTTAAATTAGAGCCCTGGTCTCCCCATATGGTCAAAGGTAGCCCGCCTATAAAAATTTTAACCCCGTAGCTCTTCCCGTTCTCCCGAAATTAATCATTTTAATTTTTCCTTCTCCCCAAAATTTCAACCCTCTAGCTATACTGGAACATGCTTCATTAAAGTGTTTCACCTTGATTTCCCGTTTAATTTGATTTTAATTTTTTCGGACTTACCCTCGCTAAAGAAGTTTCACTTAAAAAATTTAAATACATTTTTATGATATGTTGCGATTCAACAAATTTCAATTTAGAATACATATAAATAGCACTGTCAGAAGCCTTATGTGCATCCGGAAAATATTTTAATATTATCTATGAGAAACATTTCCTTTGATTTTGGTCAGTGCATTTTCAATCCGATTTTTTCTTTTGAAAGCTTTTTAAACTTCTAAAATGAATATCCTAATTTGATCGATCCTTTATGAATGGGCTTCATGAAACAAAAACTGGAAAAAAAATTGAATATATTATAATTTGAGTATACAATTGAATAATCTACGAGTGCGCACAGTTTTAAATGACAAAGGTCTATAATTTACAAAATCTGTAGTAAAAATATAAAAATAAATTATTGTTTTTTCCTAGCATCTTGTTAGAATTACTAGCATCATACTAGCATAGTACAGTTTTTTATATAGGTATTTTACCCTGTATTTAATTAAAAATCACTTTAACCACCTTATTAATAGCTTTTTTGCTATTTAGATGACAAAAGGTTGAATACTAACCATTTTCACCAATTCATAATTAATGATCAAAAATTTTAGTTTGCAAGTATGAAATAAGTCCATTTTAATAAAAAAACTACTCAAAATTTTGTATACTATCTACTGACAAAAGATATTTAAAATAAATTTGGTTGTTTTCCCCTTAAAGCGGGACACCCTGTACTTTCTTATTTATTGAGTGGACCTCCCTGTACAGGGTGGCTCGAATTCGAGTCTATGTATTAAGATCTCAAAATCCGTAAAAGATTCAGCGTCGTTCAAATTAGGGCAAAATTGCGCATTTAGGTGCCTAACAATATGCTGTTTGGAAAGTTTTTAAATTTCAAGTATTTCCGGAGATATCCCGAAAAATAAAAAAATTCTAAAAATCGTTTTATATTTTCCTGGGTTTATTTAAAAGCGGTATTGATTTGAAGTTGAATTGCACATTTGCATTGCCACTTTTTCCGCTATATTCAATGGTGGTATCCAGTTTGGAATCCGTTTCGCTTTCAAGGGATCATCATCAACATTATTTTTTAAATACGAACTTTATTTGTTTTTATCTTTTTTCAGATGGCGTTATTAATATGAATATATAGTTTTAATCATTTTTTTCAATTTTTATTTTTATTTTTTTTAAATTGTTTATTTTGCTTCGGCGTAATTTTAAATAGTTTCAGTTACTTTTGGAATGTTTATATTCCATAAACATATTTTTAATTTGATTTTTGTGTTAAGTGGAAATTTGGACCCTTTATTTTTAATAAAAATAAAAAATAGTAAAATTAAATAAACAGGTTCGTTTATTTTTACCCCAAAGCAAAATAAATAATAAAAAAAAAATAAAAATATAAATTAAAAAAACATATTCGTATTAATAACGCCAATATCCTCTGAAATACGATAAAAAAAATTAAACTTTGTATATAAAAATAGAAAGTTGATGATGACCCCTTGAAGACGAAACGTCGGATTGCAAACTGGATATCACCATTGGATAGAGCGGAAAAGTGGCAATGCAAAAGTGCAATTCAATTAGAAATCAGTTTTTAAATAAATCCAATTCCATATTTCGGTTTTTCCGGATATCTCCGGAAATATTCCGAATTATGAAACTTTCTAAACGGCTTATTGTTGGGCACAAAAATGCGCAATTTTACCCTAATTTGACCGACACTGTATCTCTCACGGTTTTCGCGCTCCCCATACATAGATCGAATTCGAGCCACCCTGTACAGGCATATCCTACTCATATAAAAAATAATATAAATAACCATAGCCTCTGTTGTGAATATCACAATTCACAATGCCAGATTCAATTCTAATATTAATATTGATTATTTGAAATTGTCAAATCATTTATTAGTTTTATATATTATGGACCTAAGCTTTTTAATAAGCTTCCTCTATAGATTAGAAATAAAAATTATAATAATATTCATTAAAAGATTTAAGATAAATAAGTTAAAACGGGCTTTCTATAATATTGAGGATTTTCTCAACTCAGACATATATCAAATGTGATCGCTTTAGTAGGATGCTTTTTTCCCAAAATTGAGATTGACATTATTCAGCTGCGATTTTTATTCTATGATTCAATAGTATGCAATTTTTATGCTTCAAAAACTGTGATTGTTTGTTGTAAATTTTGTTTTTATAATTGTTGCCAATTTTAAAATTTAAATTGTATGACTATTATAAATTAATATTGTACCACTGACGTATATAAAACTTTTAAGTTATAAACATGACTAAAACAGTATCGGTATCAGTATCAGAATGCCGATTTCCTGAATGCAATGACAAAAGCTTGACGAGATCACGTTTTTTATATTTTGTCGGTTAAATTGTGTTGTCGATGTCGATAAGGCACGATACATGTTAATTCTGATCGTGTTAAGTGGATTTTGTATGATTTTTCTGCGGTTGAAGTCGATAAGGCTCGATATTTATGACCATATTTGCGAAAGGGTGATCTTTTTTTATATTTATCCATTGCTGGTAAAGGATAAAATATTTCGAACGGCCGCAATCCGGCAGTGCTACGATAGAGAAATCTTGGAACCAGAAAACACGTTCACAGGAAAATCACGACTTGCATCATCTCGAATTTGATGCCAAGTCAATATTTCTTAGCGGTTATTTACAAAATGAAAGCAGAGATAGCTACGTTGCCTTTAAGACGATTCACGAAAGTTGTTTGGTAAAGGCAATCGCTAGGATGGATTTTCGTTTACATTATGAGATATGTCTCTTAAAATATTTGAACTACCTGATATTCGCAAAGCGTTTTCAGTATTAATAATTATTCAACCTTTCGTTCCTTAAATTTAAATATTAATGCAACCTTTTTCTATATCCATGATGGTGAGCGAAGTTCCTAAAATTCTTAACTGCAAAATACCTTTATAAAAGCTCCAAAAACCAGACAGTGAATAACACGGACAATGGATCGAATGATAGTAGCAAGCGCCCCCGATATTTAATTCATTACAGACATCACTCTGTCAAGCGGCGCATTGGAATTTTTAAATTAAAAATTGCGAGGGGCGTTTGTAGCAATTCTCTTTTGCCCGACTGATGAAAGGGTGTAATTTGAGCGAGTTCTTCGTGTTATGTCTGATTCCATTGCGATTCTTGTTATTTTAATTAATTATCTTCCACCTGGACCCCAAGGTTTTTTTTATTAAATCTGCAAAAAATAAATGATGACTTGTGCCAATACGGCATGGTTATTGATGAGAAGGTAAAATCTTTTATTCAAAAAGTCAATTTATCATTTAAAAGTGAAAATAATTAATGGCCTGAACTTTCTCTCATTAACTTACCGAATTTTAAGAATACTTCCTGATTGCAAGCTTTAGCAAAATACAATGAAATATAATTCCTCCAAATTTTATATTCACAGATCTCGATTTTTGATTCGAAAAATTCCAAAACTGTGGAACGAGTGTTGCTGAAAAAGTACTAGGTAAATACCGTAGCAGGACCATTGAAAGGTGACAAGTGATCTCCTAAATCCATATATGAAGTGATCGAATAAACATCTCAATGTCAACGATCCCCGTTTAACTAATCTACGTTAAGCTGATAACAACGTTAATGAGTTGAGGAAATCGTGAAAAATAACGTACATAAGCTTAAAAGAAACCAACGTTTATGAGGAAGATGAAACAGCAAAGAAGTAGGGAATATTCAAAATAACATATTACCATTTATTAGAGAGTGGAGACTGTTATGGTAATTTAAGAAACGAAATATAGAAAGCAAATAAATAAATATGATACTGGAGAAACATAGTAATCAAACCGATTAAATGAAATTCATAATTTGGCTAGAGCATGCGCAAAATTTGAAAAATTTAGCCACGTACTTAAAAGCAAACTTTCACTCTTTCAGTATGTCTGTCTTTGAACGTGTTCGTCTGTCATGTCTCATATTCGTAGTTCATGACAGAGATATTGGTTCAATAGAAACCACAGCTGTAAAATAAGCGTTCCAAAATTGCACAAGAAGTAGTAGATGCATTGAAATAAGTAATAATAGATCTAACCCAAACCACTAGTGTAGTGCCATTAGAAAGGTGCGCGCCCTTTTTCGTGGATGTCTCAAAAAGCCAAGAAGGAGCAGGCTGTGGAATTTATTCCCAAAGCTTGCGAACTAAACGCAAAGGGTCTGTGGAGGGACACGCAAGCATAGTTCAATCTGAACTTGCTGCCATATCCATAGCCGCAAAAGAGATTGTTCGCAGGAAAACTGAGGACAAGTCTATTAAAATCTACACGGAGTATAGGCAAGCACCACTGGCCCTGAAAAGGTATAAACTTACAGCCAGGTCAGTACTAGAATGCCACAATTCACTGGAGGATTCCGCCCACAAAAACAGAATTTCTGTTGCTGGGTTAAAGGACATGCTAGGTAACAAATTAGCGGATAAATTGACTAGAAAGGCAGCCGGTTCAAAGATTATGGGAACCGGCCCTTCAAACATATGATACATATGATAAAAAAAGATCACCTATGAAGACTGTAGGGCAAGATGGGACGAAACAACTAACTGTCGACTGGCCTGGGAGCTACTAAGCTACCCCAATGAATCTGCAGCAAAGGCATAGCTGGGTATGTCAAGGAAGAACCTACGGCGGGGATTCTGACTGGACACTGCCAGCTAAGGAAACATCTCTCCATAATGAGATTATGCGAGGCACCTCTATGCAGAGGCTGTGAACAGGAGGCCGAAATAATAGAGCATCTGCTCTGCGATTGCGACGCTGTTTTGAAACTAAGGGAATACATTTTGGGAGAACGATGGCTTTTCCAGAATAGCGTCCTCGGGCAACAGCGCCGCCTTTTTTAAGGCTCGACGATGGCCTAAACGGATTGCTTGACCTAGGAAGGATGTCCAGTTGGACCTAAGTGTCGTAGCCTTCAAGGCCACCCTCTCACCTTTTCCAGATTCCAAAATTTTCAGTTTCTGCCTTGAAATTTAAATTCAAAATACAAATAATAACATGATATATTTAGACTATAACAAATAAAAAGTCGAATAAAAGAAAACAAAATTAAAACATTAATTATAAATTATAGAATCAAAACTAATCAGTGAGAACCAACTGCAATTTATACCGACACACTTTTCACAAAAAAAATGTTTTAACGACACAATCTTAATAAAACTGACTATTTTCTGATTTATAACCCATACTGCTTTTAAGAGTCAACAATTAAATAATTTTCCACTTACTGCATTTTTGATATTTTGTATTTACAATTTGTTATATTTTCAAAAATCCATATTTTAAATCTTTTGTATTTTCGATATTGTGTACATTCAACTTTTTGAATTTTTCACTTTATGCAACTTTCTGATTCGATATTTTATAATTTCATCTTTTAATATTTTTGTATTTTCGATTGTTTGTTTAGTTTTTTTTTGTTGTCCATCTTATGTTGTTTGAACTTTTCGTGATCTAATACTTGTACTTTCAACCTCTACACGCCTTGTTTTCGACTTTTATACGGCGAATCTAATTTGCGACATGCGGACCAGGACATCAATGAGCTGAAGTCAGCCTGGATGAAGAGTTTAAGGAATATTCAAATGTAGAGTTAGAACAACAGAATAATAATAATAAACAGAATAATAAAAAGGTAAATATTAGTTATGGATTAAAAGGCACTGCACGAATAGAATAATAAATTGATATGAAAGAGTAATGGATTAAATCGATCTGGGACAAGAGCTACAAAACAGTCAATCACAGTAATTAAAAGAATAATCACCTTGACACGTGCAGTGTTCAAAATACTAGCCTTTGGAAAGCTTTATAGCACTGCATTGTCTAGCTGCCTTTTAGTATGTAGTCGACTGGCATTTATAATTTGTAACTTCAAATTGAAATTAGTTTCCTAGCAATCATGATAGCTGTAGGACGTCTTATGGTAAGCTGAGCGATCAAAAATACTTTCCGTTGAACTTGTGAAGCACACATTGAGGTAGAAATCCCAAAATATATATTAAGTTTTTCCCATTTTAGACATACTAAAGAGCTTAAAGTTTTATCTATCCGCACGGCTCTAATTCAAGTCCTAAATAAACTCTATATGAGCGAATTAGAGTGGGTATACCGCAGTTAGTTAAAGTGATTAACTTTAGGACTCAACTAGTTCGGGCGTTTCCAACCACAGAGCAGGATACTTTGCAAGAGGTGCAATATATATTCGTGTGTTTTTAAGCTTTATTTTAATGCCACTGAGACCAGTTTAAGGCGACAAATATAAGATTTTAATTAAACAATTACTGAGTGACGGACAAAACGAATATCAACGTATCCATGGCTTTTACAACATTGAAAGATATAGTTTTTATGAATGGCAATTGTTTCCAGAAATTCCATATTTTTACCGTTATTCTCGGTACAGAGTATTTTTGTGTTAACCCCGTCAAGCCCAGGCTTATTTTTTAGATAGCCACCTATATCCCAGATGACTTAAAAAATGTCACCCAGTGATTATTGTTTCAGTATATCAGAAAAATTATTTTTTCTTAAAATAAAAGATAATTTATTTATTTTTTTATCCAGTGGCGTTCCTACGGGTGCCTAAGCGATTTTAACTGACAGATTGACATAAAGTAAAAAATGAGTATATTTCATAAATAAAATTCAATTGAAACAAAAAAATCATACATTTGTGCCTACTATACAGAAAAGGGTTTATACAAAAAAACAGTGGCGCAGAAGGTGAAATTAAAATATGATTCTATATTGGCATATAATTATTTTGAATAAAGTATACGTGCATTTCATCTTGAACTAGCCAATCAAACTTAATCCCTCCCACTAAAGTATCTCATCCCAGGGTAATACTACTCAATTGTGATATTATTTCATCGTTTATTTAAATCATAGGATTTGTTACCACTAGTGGCAATCTGGGATATAGATCAATCTGAGCTTGTTGCCACCTGTGGCAACCTGGGCTTGAAAGAGTGTTTTTTTTTCACAATCCGAATTAGCCGTAGAATTTCCTTTCGATTTGGGAATCTATTTCCTAAATATTGGGCCATTGGCTATTGACGCAACATAGACACCATTACAGTTTACACACGAAGTTTCATAAATAATAATTACGCTTGTCTTATTATTAGAAGTTTTTGTATGTAGTTAACTCTAAAACATTTTTGTCACGAAGTTAAATTGAAATATAAACGTAAACCATTCTTTTGAAATAAACCGAAATATCGTATTTCCATATTCAATGGGATAAGGCAGAAATATGAATATAAATATGGCTCAGTTCATGTATTTCCCTTTCCGTCACATTTACATTTACGTACAAACCGAGCGAATTTAATTTTCTTCCATTTATCTGCGGATTCACGACATGTGATGTGTGTAATAGTATTTTACATGACATGTGTCTAAAATAGTTTTTGTTCCCGTTTCGTCATAGGTTGTATGCATAGTGATTATTACTATCAGTGGCGGCTCGTCAGAGGAGGCAAGGGATACTCAGATAGCCTCACCATTTTATTTTTTATTAAAAAAAAACATTTACAATTATTTATCAAAATATTTATTATTGCGCTGCCAATTGCTACTTTACTAGTTCTAGTATACGCAGTACGCACCACACGGCATCGTCGACATCCCACACTTCTTTTCTTTGAAAAACAATAGCGATTTCGTAGCATTTTTGTCTCATAGGTTATGAAAGAAAAAAAACGTATATAGCCCGAGTCAATACTTATAATCGACACGAAAACGAACGCTGGTGTGGAATCATAAATGACATACGTTATGGGAGAGGTACGTTGCAAGCCTAGCAGAGTCGGAGGCCCATCTGGCTTGAAATAACTGTGCCCTCGTGACTCGATTAAGCTCAGACGTACCCTTCTTATTTTAACAGGCATAATAAAGCGCTCATAGGCGGCTAGCCGCACAGGTACTCAAGAAGAGTATGATTCACTTACTGATAATCAATTTTAGCAGCCACTACTTTTTATGTGTTTATTAGTTGAATTAAAAATAATTTAAATAGATCAAACATACACATAAATGTAGGTATAAGCAAATAAATATCAAGATGGTATTTAAATATTCTCCCAAGATGTTTTCTGGCTAAATATTGCTAACCATTAGAAAATCGAAAGAAAGTAATATTCAGATAAAAATAAAAGCTAGTTTTATATTTATTGAGGGATAAAAACTGTTGCATTAAAGCCTTAAAATAAACCTAAATGGGCGTGGCATTCAAAAAAAATTTGCATGCGGTGCATTTTTTTTCTCCTGGAGCTAGCCTCCTCTGTTCTAATACCCACGAGCCGCCACTGTTGAAACTTGGCAAAAAGTACCTCCGATCTCGCTTAGCTTTTACTGCAATATTTCGCATTTAGGACATAACATCCTACCTTTGTGCAGATTTTTATGTTGAAGCATCGATTAGTTTACATAACCACGCCGGCGCCGATGTTATGAAAATACAATTTTTTGCAGATAAAATACCAGAGTATGATCATTCGCTGCTGTACACTTCTTTCGAGCCTACGAACTAGCTACATTCTAGTTACAATTTGTTATACAAAAGAAACTGTGAAGCAGGGCAATTAAAATCAAAGGGAATAACACGAAATAAATAAGAAAAATTAACCAATTACCTGGGAGGTATTCACAGATGGAACAATTGAAATAGAAAAATAAAATGGCAAAGAAAAATCAGAAATTACCTGCGTAGGGGTCCTTTCCAGAATCCGCTGACGCTGAAATCGGCTATTTGCTCTAAATGATGACCGGGACAGGACTCCTGCAACGACGATTAAAGAGAAATTATGAACAATCCACGTTGAATTTTTAATTTTACTCAACATGGCGACACTCATCTAAATCAAGGTCAAATCACCTGGAAATTCCTGTGTTAAATCCCTGTAGAGGAGCGGAATCTAGGCGCCAAACCGGCAACCAAAGGAAAAAGAAAAGGAAGCGTACGGCCTAAAATACGGATGTAGAAACACAAAGGTAATTTAAAACGTTCCTGTCGCGACCCTGCACTGTTGCCTTTTTTATAGCAGTGGCGCACACTCTAAAGGTAGATCCTATGGCTCGCGACGAGCGGTGTATGTGCGAAGATGTTGATTAACACGGTTCTTGAATAGTTGTAGGTTGTAATTAGGGAGAAACATATGTCCTGGGAATGAGTTCTACAGTGATGCAGTGCACCAGACAAAGGAGTTCTTGTAAATGGATGTTCTAGGTGTTTCCATTTGTACGACGAACTGGTGCGCTCTTGCCGTCTGTCGTGACTGTCTGAGGGGCGTTGCCAGGGGCGGGATGAGGCGGGCCAAATCTTGGGAATATCTGCTGTGAAAGTATCTGTAAAACAGGGACATCTCGGCCACATGTCTGCGGTGTTCCAGACTATCCAGATTCCGGTCAACTCCGGGTCGCCGACGAGACGCACAGCTCTCTTCTGAATGGAATCCAGCAGCTTTGGTGTGGCACCCCAGATGTGTGAGCAATATTCCAAGCACGGTCTTATTTGCGCTTTGTAGAGCAAGAACAACTGCTGGTGAATACAGTTTTTTGTCGCGAAATAGCGCACCAAGCTTCTGGCAGGCTGATTTTGCGATGTTAGCAACGTGGTCATGCCAGGACATATTGCTGTTGACCGAAACACGCAGTAGTCCGATGGACGAGGATGAAGGAATAGTCGATCCTGCTATAATGATGTTAGGGTCCGCCGTATTGGCCCTCTTGGTAAACGCGGCTGCTTGGGTCTTTGCTGCATTGAACTGGACCAAATTTCTGTCGCCCCAAGTTTGAACTTTCTCCAAGTCTTGATTAATTGCTGTAATCTGCTCCTGTCTGCGATGATAAGCCTTAAACGCTGGTAAAGGTTTTTCTGATCTAAATTGGGAGACAAGAGTACTGTCATCTGCAAAACTGTAAACAGGATTATTCGTTTCGGTCAGCAGGTCATTAATATAGATGAGGAACAGAGTTGGTGAAGGTATCGCGCCCTGAGGCACGCCCGCGTTAATGGTGAATGTGTCTGAGATGTGTCCATCAACTGAAACGTGCAGAGATCAGTTCTTAAGGAAACTGGCAAGCCAGCTGCAGAGAGAGGCTGGCAGTCCGAAGGACGGTAGTTTGTTGAGCAATCATTCGTCCCAAACTCTGTCGAATGCCTTTGAAATATCCAACGCAATCGCTTGAGGCTCTCCGTAGTTCTCAATTGCCCTACTCCATATATGAGTGACATAGGCCAATATATCTCCTGTCGATCTCTCTTTGCGAAAGCCGTATTGATTATCGCTGATGATTCTGTTGTTCTCGAGGTACTTGAGTAGTTGCTGATTGACTACACGTTCCATGACTTTGGAGATTATTGGAAGCAAGGCAATTGGGCGATAGTTTGAGGGCGTGCCTTTTTTTTGGAACAGGTTGCACTCGAGCGAATTTCCAAGAAGATTGGTAAACTCCTTTTCGGTAAAATAGAGAAAAGAGCCTGGAAAAATCGGGTTGACTTCAAAAAAGTGTCGACGAGAAAAATTCCAGTGTCGGAGGCGAAAGAAGTTGAGTTTTGTTACCAGACATGGTTACCAACACTATAGACTGAGCAATGAAAACGCAGGGATTTCATATTACGTGTTCAGTGCAGCAACACTTTCCCGTCAATATCGGAAACAATAATTGCTCGAGCTTTTGACATGCCGAATCCTACTTTAATTAATCAAATAATCTGTCCGCAAAGAGCAAAATTATTTAATCCGTTTTTCCGACAGTTAACCAATACATGCCTGGCTCGAGTACTACCAACCAGTTTCAACAACAATTCGATATTCTGGGAATTATGGCGTCAAACTAATATCGATATTACACATGATTTTTGATAAAGAAATCTGCAAAGATAGACATCGAACCAATATCGGTCCTACATATTATGTGAAGATAATAAGATAAATGCTTTTCTTCGATAAAGTGGTGAAGGAACCAAGAAAACCATTTGTTCCACTGTCGGGATCGGAGTTTGTAGATGTTCCACTATGACGGTCGGAGTTTGAATAAAACCAGATGTTTCATTATTACGGTCGAATTTTGCAAACATTTTGAACTCTTGCGTCTTAACAATATGGTGAATTTAAATAAAGGAACGGACGTATAATGTATATTCAAAACGGGACTATTTGAATGACAACATTCAAGTAATCATGAGTGCATGCTGCTGAATGTTTTGAAATAGAATGCCGGGCGTAAAATGACTAGATTTTTTTTAAAATACGCCAAACTGCATTCAATTTAATTAAAGGGAAACAGAGGTACTCAATGCTAAACTTCAACTCAAATCATTCTCTTAATCGATTATTACTCTCTATAAGCGTATCCCTAATTCGTATCAAGTATCAGTCACTCACACTCGTTTGTCAAAGACATTATCACCTGGTATACTAGCATTTGATAAAGCGAATCACATCGCTAATGGTTTCTTGATGAAACGTCGCGCGTCGCCGGGCCATTAACGTATCTGGCGAAAACTCACTTTTCCATCAACCAGGGAAAAAAGTTAAAAGTGCAAATGTTTGCCATAGTTACCAATCCGAAGACGTGAAAATGGTAAAAGCGTGCTAAATGGATTTCCTCGTTCTGACGATTTTCCGATTGGCATTTTATTCGTTGAGATGTGCCTATAAAATATTTTACATAGAGAACGATTTTTATTAGCCGGTATTGAAAATTCTGTCTGAATAATATAGTCGTTGATTAAACTTGTCAATTAGAACAGATGTGGAAAGCGCGCCAAAAATTTTAGCAAAACGCGTAAAAACGTTATCACATTTATAGATAGTTTTTGAAACGCCCTGCAGGGAATTACTGAATAATTTCAAACCATCCTGCACTAGTGCCTGTAATGAAAAACTCTTTCCGTTTTGCTGTGACAATTGAAGATATTTCGCTTTCTGTTTTAAAATTTCCAAATCCTTACATTCCTCTCGTATTTATATTTTATTTTGTCAAAAATACATAAACCGCAGAGACTGTTACTGAACTTTTCTTATTTGGTAAATGCCCTTTTTGAAAATAAGGTTTCAAATTATATCAGGATATTCTAATAGCGGCGGAACCAAGCTTCTACCATTTTACAAGGGTCGAAAGGAGGAATTCTTTGATATTATATATTCCTTCATCCCATTATAGTACAATAGTGCTTTCGAAATTATGTAATCTGAGTGGCTATTAAAGCAAAAAGTACTTCTAACTCTAAGTATTAACAGTGCTGTGGGGTCTTAGAATTATACATATTTTCATGTTGTCTTCTTTTCCTACTTGTGTCCTATTCTTTAGCGGAAGTTGGCAATGATGCTAATAATGTGTCGTCTTATTCATAGGCAGAACATTTTCCTCTTTTCGCACCTCAGCCATTATTTTACACAGAGTGGGTATTACTTTCTCACAATAAAAAAAATTATATTTCGTCTTACAGCGATTTTTGTATCATCATCGATGTCTATTTCTTCCTTGGTGATTTGGGTGGCCCACTTTTTTCCTCACGTGATGATCTGTATATTGTTGACTCTCCAGTCCCAGTCATTATAAACAAATTTCAAATATACAAACACCGGTTATTGAGTTTTGGTGTTTACGTCGTTGTAGACGTTAAGATAATAACTTTTTTATTTACAGACAAAGCACCTTTACTCTTTTCACACCAACCAATCAGAGATGCTTCTTACCAGAAGATAACTGAACACTGATATATTTTTCTTAAGTTATTTGTCCTCTAATATAAAGGTTATTATGGGCAGGTGTGTGAGCAATAATGTTTGTATGAAACAAAGAGCAGGTACTGTACAGGGTAATCCCCTAATGTCGCCCACCTTTAACTTTTTTATTTTAAGTGTCTCAAGAAAATTAAAAGTATGGTTATGTAGGTACTGAAAAATACTTTTTTTCTGCGTATAAAAAATATTGGAAAAATGATCAGTATACAGGGAAAAACAAAAAGTTATTTTTTTTTTCAATGGAACACCCTATATATGAATTTATTTTTTCGATTCCTCTTAAAATTCTAAGCCTATTTTATGTATGATGTTATACCTCTAGAGTTAGTAGTTTCACAGCTATAAACAGTTGGAAATCGGTACTTTGGCTACTTTTCACCTTGGTAGCAAGGAGATCATTAGAGATGGAGTAAAATGAATTTCACATTCCTATCTTAACTTTCCAAGAGCTATCTGATGGTGCTAACTTATGGTACCACCTGCCAGTTAGTACCGTCAGATAGCTCTTGAAAAGTTAAGATAGGAATGTGAAATTTATTTTACTCCAACTCTGATGATCTTCTTGCTACCAAGGTGAAAATTAGCCAAAGTACCGATTTTCAACTGTTTATAGCTGTGAAACTACTAACTTTAGAGGTATAACATCATACATAAAATATGCTTAGAATTTTACAAGGAATCGAAAAATAAATTCATATATAGGGTGTTCCATTGAAAAAAAAACATTTTGTTTTTCCCTGTATACTGATCATTTTTCCAATATTTTTTATATGCAGAAAAAAAGTATTTTTTCTTCAAACGTCAGTAAATCCGTCATTACTCGACTGTGTAGGCGGCCGTAAAGTTTCGTTTTTCCTCCGCCGGAGCTTTACTTTTCACTTTTCCGCCGGCGGAGGTAAAAGTGTTGTCATAGCAACATAGATACACTACAAACAGACAACAAAATAAGCGTCAACAACTCAAGATTTATTAAACTACAATTTGTATTTATCACTCAATTTGTGACTGCATTTCTAAAAATCACTAATTTAGGAACAAATTGGTTATTATTTAATCGAACTTACTCAATAACTGCTTATCAATACGGAATTAAAACGCAATCTTAAAAAAATAATTATTGTTGACAGTGTCCACTGACAGCTTTATGTTACATTATATTCACCGACACCGGTCTAAGCAAGGCCACCTACGACCGTGGTCTAAGCCGCCTTGCGAACCCATTTATCTTTAATAATAATTAGATATTATTACTATTAAAAAGAGATGTTTTTGCATTAATTTGTCGACATTTGAAGAAAAAACAGCATATTTTATTTGGAGGAAAAGTTACTTTTCATGGCTTGCTCTCTATTACCAGCCTCACTCCGTTCGGCTGTTAAACACGAGCGCGCCATGAAAAGTATCACTTTTCCTCCATATAAAATAATATACTATTTCAGTACCTACATAACCATACATTTTTTTTGGGACACTTAAAATAAAAAAGTTATAGGGGGGCGACATTATAGAGGATCACCCTGTACCTATGTAATAGCTGAAACAAGGTGTACAAATGGATCATTATCAGATGTTTTACTACTGTTTTATTACTTTCTCTAATTTTGAAGCAAATTTTAGGTGCCTATTAGTAGGTATTTTAGGAAGTTAACAAGTATTTTTTACTTTTTGAAGTGAAACTTCTTTAGCGAGGGTAAAGTCAGAAAAATTGCTTATCAAAGTGAAACGCTTATCGAAGTGAAATGCCCCAGTTGAACGAGAGGGTTGAAATTTTCAGGACCGGGGTAAAATGAGGATCCTTGACGAAAACTGGACTCCGTACCCCCACCCGTTCGGCCATGAGATTGGGGAGAAGAAAAAACTTAAATAATTAATTTCGGGAGAACGGGAAGAGCTACGGGGTCGTGCGCCTCATGGGGGCTACTTCTGAACATATGGGGGTCTAATTTAAAGGGGGATTTTGGGGAATAAACATTTTTTACCGATACCTCTGCAACGGAGCGTCGGATCGAGAATCAGACACCATTGCACCCATGCTCTATGAAAAATAAACTTTTGAAAAAATGGGAAAGAATTAAAAAAAACGTAAAAAACATTCGGAAAGTTAATCAAAGTATTATAAAACGAAAAAAAAAACATAAGCAAAATATTGTTCGGAAAGTTAATAAAAGGATTATAAACCCAAATAAGAAAAAAAGATAATAAAAAAGAGAAAAAAATGTTCGGAAAGTTAATAGGAGTATTATAAAACGAAATAAAGAAAAAAAAATTATAGAAGCGCCGTTTTCGGCAAAAAAAGTTAAAAAAAAAGGATAAAAAAAAAGTGTCAAGACTGGGGGCAAAAGTTAAGAAAAAAGGTTCAAAAAATAAAATAAAAACTCGGTTCTTTAGGTATATCTTTTTCAGAAGTTTCACTTGAGTTGTGTGCTTATAAAGGTGAGGCGCCTAATTTTGTTGTTCTGGCTTTATCTGAAGCGACAATTTATAATAAATTTCACATTCTCATTGTTATCTGATACATTATTGGTTTGGGAAAATCGAATGCTTTTAAAAATTAAATGAAAATACAGGTCCGTATTTTAAAAATTAATCGGTCTCCATCTAACGATGCCATCTTATAAGGAAGAAAAAACGGCAAAGAGTTTGTGAAATTTATTTTAAATCATATTTTCAGATAAAGGCTTTTTTCAAAATGCAGCATAAATAAAAATTTAAAAAATGTATTAACGTTCTAAAAGGCATATTAATAGGCTACTAAACCTGCAACTTTGCCTTCATTTAACTGATATCGTGTCTCTTACCATTTGTGAGATTCCAATGGATCTCAAGAAGCGAATTTGTCACGCCATGTAATAACGATAAATTAAAAAATAATATTTTATTAAAACATAGGTCCTGTCGTTGACAATAATTGAGAAGTATTTTCAAACGTTAGGAACCTAAAAATACTAAAATTGTAAGTTGCTTCTATAAACGCTTCAACTATTAGGTGCATCAAATATAATATAGCAATTTATACAAGAAACATATAACTAACAAGTTAAAATACTCTAGCACAATGTTGCCATACACATAATAATTATACAAACATATATAAAGCTTAACGAAAAAAAAAAATGGAAACCATATTTATTCTTCAACATCTATAGATTCTAGAAATTCGTAATTTTATCCGCCATCTATTGCAACCATGTTATTAGGAAATGCTGCTTCTTTACAATTCGTCAGCACTTGCATAATTTTCGTTTGGTTTAAATATCGTTTTCTTTTCATTACAGCATTTCATTGCAACATCCTAAACTTCCTTATCTGGCAATATTTCTTTTATATTCATATAATGATTAATTCATTAATGTTTCAGTGGAAGTCATGGAATTTTTACAAACATATTAATACATTAAGGATCGAAATAAAAACTTTGAGTGCCTAAATCTGCTTCAGAGGAAAGAGAATGCAGAATGTCCACACTACATCTACTGATTCACTAAGATAAGGACAGTATTTCGCCTTATGAGTCAGTAGATGGAATGTGGGCGTTCTTCATCCTCTTTTCTCCGCAGCAGGTTTAGGTTCCACCAGCCAATTTTTTTTTAATTTTACTGTTTTCATGATTCGCACAGAAACAGGAATTCTTTAGTATCACTTGCACTGGATTTATACTCTTTAAGATGCATGAATGTTGTAGATTTATTGTGTACAAATAGCACATGGAAAGTATAAACTAATGTCCTTAGCTTAGTGAGTCAGTAGATGTAGTGTGAGCGTTCTGCACCCTCTTTCCTCTGAAGCAGGTTTATGTTCCACCAGTCATTTTTATTATTTCGATGCTTAATGTATTAATATGTTTGTAATTTCATGATTCCCATAGAAACAACAGGAATTCTTTAGTATGACTTGCACTGGATTTATACTCTTTAAAATAGATTAATGTGGTAGATTCAAATAAAAATATGTAAAATAGCACATGGAAAGTATAAACTAATGTCTTTAGCTTAATGAGTCAGTAGTTGTGGTGTGGGCGTTCTGCATCCTCTTTCCCACGAATAGCAGGTATTCGTTTAATCGCCCCTTTTGAAGGAAGGGTATTCCGTTTTATTGATCTAGGATGAATAAGCACTATTGGACCAGCTTATTTCATCACCTGAGCTACTCTCTGACGGTATTCACTCTTCTGATTCACATTTGTCATTCCTTTTCATCATTGTTCTGCTCGATCATCTCTAGCCTCAGTTTTTTTCTGAGGTCATCCTTCCTTTGTCATTATTCTGATCTAGTTTTAGCTAGCCTCAGTTTTTTTCTGAGGTCATCCTTCCTTTGTCATTATTCTGATCTAGTTTTAGCTTCTTCTTCCTTTTCATACTATTTTCGGATTGTAAATATTTCACTCAGTTATACGACTGAAGGTACAATAATTTTAACTAAGATCAGACAATATTATTTAGAATGAAAAAAGCACCTGCAAACGTACGTGGAGACTTCAAGTAAGCGAAGCTATAAATGCTGTCCTCAGCTAATCATTAAGTATTTCGCGAATTCATCTTTTATGGGGAAGGCTTCAAGTAAATGGTATTCACAGTTTCGTCCGAATTTTTGATTTCGATTAATCCGATATTTTCTGGTTCAAGTAAACTAATAAATTATTCTCGTATTCTTCAACCGCATTTAAAACTATTGATCTTTTTAAATCTCCTTATTATTTCTCTTTTCTTGCAGGATAGATGTTTTTTTCCGCTCATTTTCATTTTTTTCATAACACTGAAAGATAGATAAATCACTAATATTTACTTCTCACTCATTATTATTTTTAACTACTTTAGTATATTTTATTTTTTGATATTTGGTTTTAATCCATACAGTGTCGTTACATGATGCAAAAGATTTTGGAAACCTTCCGGAGCATAGCTATAATCAATATCAGGCATTGTCGAATTATCTCTGCATCTTTATCTTTCTTCTATTGAGGAAAGAGAGGCACGCTTTTTGCTCTGGTACCGTAGTTATTTTGGCTGTCACTCTTTTGAATATACACGGTGTCAATTTAGTGTGTAAGTGAACAATATCTCGTTCATCAGCAAGAACAAGAAAAAATGTTCAATACAAAAGTTACATAGAACTTTAAGGTCCACACTCTAAAATTATTTTCGAATATACAGGGTGCTCCAAGAAGTCGTGGCGAATCAAAGTTATGTTTTCTAAATACGATACCCTGCATATTTTTTCATTTTTGAATTCTATGATTAAATCCGAATATTTTTGACATAACATGACATATATCTAAAGTCAACAGTTTTCGAGATATTGACGTTCAAAAATTGACAATTTTCACCCTTTCGCAGGCTGTGGAATTTAAACGGTTTGACTACTACCTTAGTTTTTAATGATCTATTCATTGAAGTTAACTTCCGGTTTAACCAGAAGTATGCATTTACTACTACTATTATTATTATTTACTAAACCGGAAGTTAACTTCAATGAATAGATCATCAAAAAATAAGATAGGAATGTGTAAGCCATTTTGTTCTAAGTCAAACCGTTTAGATTCTACAGCTTTCGACAGGGTGAAAATTGTCAATTTTTGAACGTCAATATCTCGAAAACAGTTGACTTTAGATATATGTCATGCTTTGTTAAAAATATTTGGATTTAATCATAGAATTCAAAAATGAGAAAATATACAGGGTATCGTATTTAAGAAAACATAAGTTTGATTCGCCACGACTTCATGGAGCATAATTTTAAAGTGTGGACCTTAAGGTTCTATACAACTTTTCTATTGAAATTTTTTTCTTGTTCTTGCTGATGAACGAGATATTGTTCTCTTACACACTAAATGGACACCCTTTATATTCGAAGTTTATGTTGGAGTAGTGAGTATGGGTGCAATCTCGTCTTGCGTCGAATTTGATGTCAATCTAATTTGTATTTAGCTGTATGGATGGACCTTTCTGCTTGCCCTTTGCTGCAAATACGTTTTTTTTGTTGTACTAATACCCCTGTCATCTTGGCATACTCCTTTAAGTATATTAGCCAGTTTGGACTGACGTATTCTGTCGATGAGGTACATAAAGTCATCCTTCTTAACACCCTTAAAATTCCGGAATGTTATCATTAATGCTGCGTGTTTAATATTAATTATTTTTCTTAGTTTTTTGTATGTATTCTTTTGTAATATATATATTTAGTTTTTTGCCTTTATAAAGGGGGCAATTCAACACTGCGCCATGGAGAAACAGAAAATGAACATTATAAGAAGAAGGGTAGTAATATACTCCGACAGTCAGGCGGCCTTAAAAAAAATAGTGCAGACAAGGTCAGCTCTAGACTAGTCAAATACTGCATAAGTGCCCTTGAAGAGGTCGGTCTTAACAATAAGCTCGCCATTGCGTGTGTTCCGGGACATGAAGGCCATCAAGACAATGAACAAACCGACAAAGTTGCAAAACGGGGCGCAAGTAAGGTTAAGTTGAGACCTGAGCCCTACTGCGGAATAGCAGGAAGAGTCTTCGAAACAGCAGTTAAAAGCTGGATAGATAAACAATCTCTAAACTGGTGGTTACAAACACCGGGGCAACTACAGGCCAAACAGTTCATAAAACACTGCTCCCCAAAATTCACGGCAGATCTACTTAAGAGGAGTCGCAAGACGATAAGAATATTAGGGGGTCAGCTGACGGAGCACTGCAGAATGAACAGACACATGGAAAAGATTGGCCTGGCATATAATAGTCTCTGCATGTTCTGTCGGGAGGAGGAGGAAACTCCAAAACACGTGTGGTGCGAGTTGAGGCAGCCTGCAGGCTCAGGTATGTAAGGCTGGGAGGACCGGCAAGGTACATGGAGGAGTCGGTACTCCATTGGCGGACTCTGATTAGGAAGACCGAACTGGATAAGGTCCTCTAAGCATGGCTCGTAGTGCTACAATAAACCTGCATAGGTTGCATTGGCAGAGGCGGGTACTAGCGCCATCTCCCTTCAATTCTAGAACTGGAAACTCTCAGATTCTGATGATATTTTATTGGATCCAGTGGCTTTATTATTTATTATTTTGAAGTGCCCTTGAATCTTCAAAAAAATCTTGAATCTACTCTTTTCATACATACCATTTCCTTTCTACCTCCATAGAACTCCATTTTCCTCGACCACTAGAGGATAAGTTTCGATATTATACGTTATCGATCTTATTGTCACATCCCCAACCAACCTATTTGTAAAGCTAGCAAAAGAAAAAGGGGCCAAATTACTGGATATACCCGAAATGTATATCATTTGATTCTTTCTGATTGCAGAATAATGGGTGCCTTATTGAAGGCACCCATTATTCTGCGAGACTCATCAAAAGTTATTATTGCAAGGCAATTATATTTAATTAGGCTTGGTTCTTGGCTCAAATAAGATTGGCTTGTAATCAATGGCTGAATCGACGACAGGAGTGACATTTTTTGATAATTTTCTCTTTTATAGGATCATTTTATCAAAATATACGCAATCCTGCTGATTATTTTACTAAAATATTATTCTTTAGAGAGACATGCTACAAAGTATAGCAAATAATAAAAGCTATTAAAATGTTTAGATTTGGTAAAAGCAATTAACGATCCGTCGAAAAAGTTTCTCAATGAATTCTAACTGGTGCGAGAGCTTTCACTTCGCGCTCTATTAAAACTAATTAAGACTTGAGATGAAAGGCTTAATTAGGAAAAAAGCCCATTTCGATGCAAACGAAAGCAAAAGCGTGAAATTGGGTTTTCTATATGGATATAATTTGCAAAAAATACATATACATAAAACATGTAATCACACCATGATATTTATTCCTCGACGTAATAATCAGTAGAGTCATATGATTTTAAATCATAGGAGCGATAGTTTGTTAAAATAGTCTATTATCATTCCTATTTTCAAAATTATTCCTTGAAAGTTTAATGCCCTAATATAAGCTTTTCAGATTCCTTTAGATATATTTTTTTAGGAAGCCCATTATATTTATTGAGTCTCAAAAACAGATGTCGAGTAGAATTTCAGCTTACAAAATTGAATTCCCGGTAAAAGCACAAAGCATATATTTATTTACCTGTTCTGTTCGTTGTTCAAAGCGCTTTTTTCTCCAGGCACTTCAGATTTTCTTTGAAATCGAATTAACTTTATTTTCCTTCCAAGATCTTCCGATAGAATAATTAATGAACTTTAAGTTCAGAAATTAGCTCAAAGTTACTTCGGTTCAGTAAAGACCGCTTTAGACGCTCAATCTTTTCATCCGTTTTAGTATACAATTATAAATCGTCAAACAAGACGGAGCACGCATAGTATCTTTATACTAACCGTTTTATTCGGTTTATCATCAGGTTTTGACTTAAACGTTCGGAAAATCCACCTGATCCTGATGTCGTTTAAGCCAAGCAAATTACTGTACGCAATACGTAAATTTAGCGATTTGTTTATTTACTTTCACGCTCCGTTTTACTTGACGACTTATAACTACACGTTCCATTTAAAAAAAATTAAGTTAGGTCCAGTATCCAGCAAACGGTAAAGTTGACAACATTGTCATTTAAAAACCGAGCGGAACCAGTAACCTCAATGCAGAAAATTTCTTCTGCTTATCAAACCATTCCGGTTATTTTAAAAGACACTTAATTAATAGAAACATTAAACTTTACCTCACTGATCATTATCGCTTCAATAACATGAAATCGGAAATATGGAAAAAGCTCTGCGTTAATGCTTAGCTGAGGATTAATCAGAGAGCCGAAGTGACACAGAAAATATTAGAGTTCTTTTAACGCAGTTTTCCTGCCATTTTTACATTAAGTTTTATTCCGCCAGCCTGTCTTTTAAAATCGGATTAGCCTTGTTATCTCTCCAACGAACTTTGGTAATATCGAACAAAAAAGAGAGAGTTCAAATCCAATTTGAGATCAGCTTATCTTCTTCGAGAAGTTAGAAATGGGTTCCTAGTTACGGCTATATTAAGTTTTACTTTCTTTGTATCCCAGCTCTGTGCGTTGTCTTTTTTTAAAGGTAAAATCGATGTCGATTTAAGGGCGTTATAAATTATTTATATATTAAGAAAAAGACGTCAATTTATTGCAATGTAATTAATTGTAACTTAATTTACGAAAAACAATCTTAATAAGATACCCAGGATGTATAGGTTCGGAGTGTGCTGTCAGTATTTTATTGCCACGAAACGGATTTAAGCTAGGATGCGAAATGAAAGATTAGAAATATCAACAGACAGTGGATTTCTTTTAATCTTTCTCGAAAAAAGCTCAGATGGAAATAAAACTATTGGTGATCTCTGTACACTGGTTCACTACCCTAGAGTTGACCCGTGCTTTATGAATTTTGATGCCGGAGATGTCGGGAGGGTCCTAAAATCTGTCCTGTGACGCCCCTGGAAGATGTCCTGGTTATATGGTTGAGGGCACAAAACGTTAAAGAAACAGTCCAAGGCTGTTTAAAGAACTCGCCAGGAATTTCAACTGTTCCAATTTGTAGGAAGACGTCAGTTATTTTAAACAGAGGAGTAAAAATAACCCACAGGCAAATTAATATATATCCCTTCGCCAATTTAAGTAAATATTTTATTAGTATTCTATTACCAATTTGAATAATAATTATATAGCAATCCGATAATGAAGGAAACGAGTTGTTTCAAAGGTAAATTCAGTATAAATTACTAAAACAGAAATTAAACTTGTTGTCTTGAGAAGGCCGTCCTCTTTAAATATTGATGAAAAAATAAAACAAATGTTTGTAAGTTTAAGAACAACTAGTTAAAGGTGGTTTTACACTTTTCATACTTCTTGTCACATACGTTGGACCAAGTGTACCTTGAACAAATTTGAAATTCCAGGTCGCCTTGTCAAATTTGTTTGAAGGATTAGCTCACATCCTATTTTTAGTCAAATATTTGATCAAACTTTTGCAGTATAGTACAGACCTAGGCAGGACACAAATGGACTGCACTGCAGCAGCAATTCGTTTTTTGATGATCAAACCCACAACTGCAGCATTAATTAATTTTTTAAGGCTTCTCTCACTCCTCATCTTCAAAAGCAACGAGACTCACAATAAACAAAGTAGAATTAAAGAAGTTAAATAGAAACAAGTGCTCAGGTTCTGTACTATTTTTTATAATATCAGCACTCCTAAAAATATTCTCATTTCTGATAAATTTGGCGTCAAGTGAGAAGAAATGGCGCGTCTGAAAAATGTTATTTTTACTGTCATAAAACCAGACTGTACTCCTACATGGTGTGTGTGAACTGTGAAAAAAGGTTTCACAGATCTTGCGTCGAATGAGATTTTTCGCCGGGAAGGTGAAAATAAGTGATGCAACAAGGCTAAAGTGTTGTGAAAGTGAAAACGGGATAACCTCTACTCCAGTCAATACTACTGACCTCCAGGTCTTGAAAAACTTAGTAAAGGAACTACAAGATAAAAACCTAATGCAATTCTCTTGAAGGAAAGACTAAATAATAAAGAAGTAAGTGGAAAAAACCCTATCATGAAAAATGAAAACAAAACACACGTAAATAAAGGCGGGAATCAATCAAAATATTCTAAGCAACTAGTACCAGTGCAATAGCCAGCCGATGATCGGAGTGAAGTCGGCGACGAATATAATGCCAATTTTGAGGCAGTGAAAGAGAACATAACGGCAACTCATAAAGTTAGCCAGGAAATGGACTCGAACAGCGATAGTACTCCTGATATCGATCCCCCTGCAGCTACTGACGGTATTACTCTTTCTGAAAGAAGAAGAATAAGAATTCGCTCGGAACGACAGGTACAGGTGTCACCAGGGTCATCTGATAAGCAAAGCGAGGAAGAAGGAAATTCACAAAAAACACGAAATCGAAAGGAAATCCTCAATTCGGCACACGAATTCAAACAAACACCAAATTTGAAATTGCCTTAACAGACACGAAGGAAAAAAAATATGGCTTTCTTTCAAGAGTGAAAGAGTCGGTCACAGAAGAAATTGTCCAAAAGTATGTTGCATCTCAGGCCAAATCACAACTGGAAAACGTAACGGTCAAAGTGTGCAATCCAAAAGTTACCAAATCAAGCAAAATACGTTTTATGGTTGAAGTGCAACCCGAACTCAAGGATATGGTCTACAGTGGGTCCTTTTGGCCACAAGGGGTTGGATTTGAAAGATTAAATTTTACCCTAGGGAAAAATTTTTTAGAAAAGAAAAATCCTCACCGGGAGTACTAACCAAACATGCTGCTATCACAAAAACAAATGAGATATCCACAAAAACTGGAAACACCATATTTAGAATTTTCCACCAAAATCTACAGTGCTTCAAGAACAAGTCAATAGAATTGGAACAGTTCATCAGTGGAGTGGACACAACTCCTGACTTCTTGCGCATCATGGAACATTGGTATACAGCAAATGAGGTAAATACCATTCATATGGAGGGGTATGAGATGGCTTCCAACTATGCTAGGAATGATACCGTACATGGAGGAACAGCAATACTCGTCCAGGAAAATCTAGATGTTGAAGAGTTTGGGGATATTGTAGAAATTAGCATAGAGGGCCTAATTGAGTGCTCGTGTGCGGTGAGTAGGGCGCTTGGAACAGTGGTAATTTATATTTATCGCCCACAAGGGGCACCGAAGATATTTTCCTTGATAAAACTAACTGATATTTTAAATAAAACCTGCACCCTTTTTAAAAAATATAAATATATTTTCTGAGGTGTTTCTAATGTTGATTTACTTAGCACACACTAAATGCTAGATACTTCAAAGATCTACTAGTAAGCTTTAATATGACACAAACAATATTTGAACCAACAAGGATCACAGTAAATACAGTAACTCTAGTTGATAACATTTTTGTAAATTTCACAAATAATTTTCAGGCACAGGTAGTTACCAATGCACTCTCGGATCATGAGGGTCAGATTCTGGATGCCTTTATGCTGGACAATCTAGAGTATGATGCCATCTCAATCAAAAAACGGATTTTCTCTCGAGCAAAACTGCGACAATTTAAACAAGAACTGTCAGGGCTAAATTGGGGTGACGGGTTGAGTTTGATCGGTGTGGACGACATTTTCTTTAAGAAGTTTAATATAATTTTTAACTTATTATTTCCTTTAGGGTCTATAAAAAACAAAATACAATACAAAGACATGGATCATTCTAGGCAATAAAACATCATCCAAAAATAAACGAAATTTGTACAAGAAAGTGCAGTTGGGTGAATTGGCGGCGGCCACGTATAAAACTTACTCAAAAACATTTAAATCAGTAGTCAAACAAGCAAAAAAGACTCAGAAAAATACTATATACAGAATTCACATGGTCCGGCGAAAGCAATCTGGGATTTGGTAAGCACATATACAAGTAGAAAACGCAAAAAAGCTGGTCTAAACATTGATAACCTAAAACAAAATACTGAACAAACTAAGGTAGATATCTTAAATTCAATAAATAATTTTTCATAAACGCATGTCCTGAACTTAAACTGGACTATAACAAAATGCCCAACAAAGTAAAAAATCATTCCAGAAGTTTGTTTATGCATCCTCTTAATCTTGACGAAATTCAAATCATTATCTTAAGTCTAGAAAATAAAAAATCAGTTGGAAAAGGTCAGATTCCAATCCACGCAATAAAGTATATCTCAGCAGAGATTGTAACTCCTTTAACTTACATTGCTAATCTTATGCTGAGCACAGGTATTATTGAAAAAGTAATTAATAAAAGAATAATACTTTCTGACTACCATAACGGTTTTCGACGCAAGAAATCTACTGTTGGGGCAATATTTCAGGCTCTCAGCCAAGTACTTGAATCTCTAAATTCTGGAAAATCTACAGTTGCTATGTTGCTTGACTTGACGAAGGCGTTCGACAGTGTAGATCATAGGGTTCTTCTTTTAAAATTAGAAAAATATGAAATTAGGGGCGTATCAAATAATCTAATTAAGTCATACTTATCGGATCGCAAGCAGCTTGTCATTTCGTCAAACAAAAATAGCATATCTCTTATGTCCAATACCGAATTGGTCAAGAGGGGTGTTCCACAAGACTCAATCCTGGGGCCATTGCTCTATATCATTTATACTAATATAAATTCCGACCACAATTCAGTTTGCTGATGACACATCTGTGGTGTTTACCCTCAATCCAAGTGAATCTGAATCGGAAAAAAATATTAAATATTCTCAATGTCTTGGAAAACTGGTTTATTTCTAATAATCTTTTATTAAATGTAGACAAAATAAAGCTTATTAAGTTTACTTATCAAACAACTCCTACACAATGTGTATATGAAAACAACAACATATCTCTTGCTACAGGGACTTCGGCTGCATTTTTGGGTATCCAGGTGAATCACCGACTGGACTGGCGACGTCACACCGATGGCCTTGGTAACTATATGGCAAATTATTGTTATGCTCTGCGGGTTCTCGCATTCAATATTAATGTTATTATGGCATACCACGCTTATGTGCACTCCCGTTTAAAATACGGTATCATCTTCTGAACGAGAGGCGCGGAGGCAAACAGTATTCACTGTTCAAAAGAGATGCATGAGAAACTTCTTCAACCTGAGGAGTATTGAGACCTGAAGACGTAAATTCGTTCAGTATAAGTAATAAACTTTCATATCCACATACATATATGAATCAATAATATTTTTTGTGAAAGAGAACATGAACCTTTTCAATGAATTTAATAGATATCACCACCACAGCACTCGAGTTAAGGACAACCTTAAGGAAAGTAAGTCAACTTTACCTATATACAAAAAAAATGTACACTCATCTATCATTAAAATTTACGATAGGATGCCATGTGAAATTATGAACCTAAATCTTAGAGTTCTCAAAAGATGTCGAAAAGAACTACTGCTTTCAAGGGCCTACTATACTCTGGATGAGTTTTTGGGTGACACTCTGTAACCACTGGTTGCTTATGATTGTATATGATTGTTATTTTAAGCTGTGTTGGATTAACGATTTGTGTTGTTGTCTGGCATACTGTATTATCGTTTAATGTAGTGTATTATTATTGATGTACCATTTAGGGTTTTAAATTAAATTTTATTATAATTTTGTGATTAATGATCTAGGCTTATCTAATCTTGATCTGGACTTATCATATTTAGAATCTGAGGCCTATATCTTCTTCTTCAAGATTTGAATTTTATAGTTTATAATTTTGCCACAAATTTACAATTGATGACTTAAGCCTATCATCATATTCTAAAAACTTAGGCTTACTATGACATGTCCTACACCCTATGGGTATTTAAGATGTTTTTGTGCTTGTAATTGTACTATTCTTTGTTTTTTGGACAAATATAGACTTTTCATCGATTCATTTGTTGCTTCCCATATTTTTGCTTAATTTTGGATTTTCTTGTTTTGTTTACTGTTTGCCCAGCAAATCTATTTTTTTTTCAAACACAATAATTTCAATCAAAAAAAGTATTCAAAATAAGAGCGAAAATCAGGCAACTATACGAGGATCTTCATAAAATAGAAATTTTGGGGATTATTTATGTTGGATATCATCTGCGACAATTGAACTTTGACTTTAGCAAGCAGGAATATCTGAGTGTGTGTCTGATTTCCCACTGGATAAATCGACGCTTCCGCTCTCGTCGGACGACGTAACATCTTTCATTTCCTTGCAGAAGAAGGGTATTTATTAAACGAAACCATAACGCACACTGAATACAATATAAATAACAAAAAGAGCAATACAGTGTAACTCATCTATTACCGCATTCACGTATAGCAAAGTTTAAGGATGAACATGATTTCACGGATCCCGCGGTCGGAGGGTTAATTAGTTCTCAGATCAAAAAGGAGTTTCTCAAAAAGATGCCTTCCCGCATAAATCACATAGTTTCGCTATCTGCCACTAAGGAAGGTTTGTCTGATTCAAATCGTGCAAACTTGAATAATAAAATTAATTCACACATTAAAAAAGTTTCTCTACTGCTGTGTTTGTATAAATGTAATCATAGCAATAATATTTGTTTTAAAATAATTTAACAATTTTCAAATAATATACACACACCGGCATAATTAGGGGAACGGGCAAAATTTACACTAAGTTTGACGTCAATTTTCTCTTGAACCCTTCACTCGATTTTGACTCTTTTTTTTTGGTAAATTGTAGCCTGGTTCTTTAAGAATTCGTTAAAGGATTACTGATTTTAAACAATTGGTCCTAATGTCATATACGGGGCTAAAAAGAAAGTAATGTTTTTTTATCAATTTTTGGAACACTCTGTAGAGAGAACGAGTGAAATTCGATATCATTCGATACTGCCAAATTAAAGATTGATCCTTTCTGAACATTTCCTTTTTTTATTCACTCTGATACCTCGAACATTAAGGATGCTACAGGGTTTTGTTAAAAATAGTGCATTGGCCTACGTTTTAAGGGTCAATAAATTTTCGTTAATCTTTGATATGTTATAGAGACCATTAAATCTAAAATTTTTATGGCATTAAGTTTCAATCCTGACAGTGTTACCGTTACTTATACAGGGATAAATAAAAGTCCCTTCCATGTTTTCCATTTTGTGAAATGTTATTTTCGAAGGCCTTCTTTCACACTTGATCCAGGCTTAGGACTGGTCCAATTTGTGCTTTAGTGCATAAATTGAAGCGTGTTTATTTAGCCCTGTATAGGTAACGGTAACACTGTCAGAAATGAAACTCAAGGCCTTAAAAAATTTTGATTTAATGGTATCTATAACTTATCAAAGATTAACGAAAATTCATTGACCCTTAAAAAGTAGGCCAATGCACTATTTTTAACAAAACCCTGTAGCATCCTTAGTATTCGAGATATCAGAGTGAATAAAAAAAGAAAATGTTCAGAAATGATCAATCTTTAATTTGGCATAATCGAATGATATCGAATTTCATTCGTTCACTCTACAAAGATTAAGGGAAATTCATCGACCCATAAAAAGTACTATTTTTAACAAAACCCTGTAGCATCCTTAATATTCCAGGTATCAGAATGAATAAAAAAACAAAATGTTCAGAGAGGATCAATCTTTAATTTGGCATTATCGAATGATATCGAATTTCATTCGTTCACTCTACAGAGTGTCCCAAAAATTGACCAAAAAACATTACTTTCTTTTGAGCCCTGTATATGACATTAGGACCAATTGTTTAAAATCAGCAATATCTCTAACGTATTCTTAAAGAACCAAGCTACAATTTAACAACAAAAAAGTCAAAATCGAGTGAAGAGTGCAAGAGAAAATTGAAGTCAAACTTAGTGTAAATTGTACCCGTTCCCCTAATTATGCCGGTGTGTCTATTTAAAAGAAAAATGAATTTCAAACGAACCCGAGAGGCACTAACATCTATTATTTATATATTGAAATCTGATTGTACATCGGGTATAATAATTATGTTGAGCTATTAGCCCATTCGGTTCAAATAGTATCTTGAAATTAGGCTTTCGATAAGAAGTTATTAATAGTAGCAGGAACAAAAATCATGCTACAGAATTATTGAAATTATCGGTCGATGCCTATCACCTAAAGTACGATAACATATTTTGTAGATTAAATGACTGAAGCGAGTTATGGATAATTTTATTCCATGTTTTCCATCGCTCCATATTTCAGATCGCAATTAATTTCCAACAAATTGATAAATCTGAACACTATATATGTGGATTTATTTAACGAAGGTCCTTTAAAATACTTGGATATTCTAGATTTATTGTCTCAATTTCTAATTTATCTTGTCTTATCGGTATTTTATCCACTACGTAATGATAAGTACGGTTATTTTATCTATGTATATTAAGGAAGCTTTTTAGAGTCGATTACCATTATCAACATGGAGTTATAAAAACGTTGCTATCTTTTTAACTGCCTTCAAATAAAATGCAATAAATTCAAAAGCATTTGATAAATACTTTACAATGCCTCAACGTTAATTCCTTTTTTACCGTGTTTCTTGTAGCAAAAAATAAAGCTTTCTCTATATAAGTGCCATCTCATTCCACTTCGGTTCGTCGCAATCATATCATTTATTAATTATGACGATGCTTTTAAATAAGATTACACATCTATCCATTCGACCAAAACCAAAATTCGCTTCAGCGAGATGCATAATTCAGATAAACATCCCGCAGATTTTGAAAGGGAGGGAAATGTCTAACACGCGATAGCTTTTCATTCAATGATGGAACTTGTAGAGCCCTTTTAGGGAGATGTTTTGAAAAGGGCTTAAGAGGGGCGTTTTGTTTAAGTATCTCTTTTATAATGGCATTATTAAAATGGACCTGATTTATACCCTGGTTTAATAAAGGCGTGTGATTTGAGGTTTCGTTTAGTTATTAATTATATGAATTATGTAAGACACCTTTTGTTAATTTAACAGTGAAGTCTGCAGAAAATAATACATGTCTGAAAAACTCAACAACTTGAAATAGTAACGACAGTTCAAATAACGCATGTGTCGGAAAGGACCAATAAGGAAGCCTGAAGCATGACCTCTGGAGAGAAAGAGTCTTTATTTCCGAAAGCGTAACAGACAGAAAAGCTAAATTTAATACACTAGGTAGGTTTTTAGGTTCAAGTTGCCAACAAAATCATTTAAAAATATAGTTTGTGGAGCGGAATCAGGGAGGTTTATATATTTCTTTATCCAATTCTCGAAGTTCTCGAGGCATTTGATAAAAAAATCCATTTATTCACTAGAAGACACCGTTTTCAGGTAAAGTCGACCTTTATTTCTTCTTGCACACGATTTTAATTTTGTGTGCATTTCTTTTTGTCCGCTTTTTTACTTTATTAATTATTTTGGATACACACATTATATAAAATTTGTTGTCCGAAGTGCTGATATAGAGCTTAAAATTCAAATACGTTTAACTTTAAAACGGTGCATTTTTGAAAAAAAATCAAAAATCTTAGACATATTTGACCCAAAAAGTATACAATTTATCACATAATTTATTGGGTTACGACGTCTTTCTTCATATTTCCTTCAATAATCATTTTATGGTGGACTTTTTAGATGTATTATATACGATTTATTTTCGAATGGGCGGGGCACCTTCAGGAGGCCGTTGCTTCCTTAGTGCTAGTTTATTCAAGTCCTAAGCACTCCTAAAAAAATACTATGGCTATTATAATTTGATTAACAATCGTTGCGATAGGAAATATTTGAAGAGTAAATTTGTCCATCTTTCAAAAAACTGGTCGTTGCATGATATTTCCGATCCATGGTATTTTGCACTGTTCGAATAGTAGAATGCGCTGTCGATGTTTCCGGAAAAAGTTTTGACCCACCCTGTATAAGAGGGATTAGTTTTTTGAACGTTGATGAGACAACGACATTTTTAGTGCAAAATTTATGTTCTTATTTTTATGGTTAGTCTTTATGGGATCAAGAGGAATTTCAAGTAAAAAATATATTCATTTTAGCTATAAATATTAACACTTTGTGCTCGATATTCAGTATTCTTTAAAACACATATATTATTTTCTCATGACGTAATATTGCAATTTTATTAACCATGGATTTTAAAACTCGGCTTCCATTAAAGAAAAAATTCATTGATGACAAAAATGAAACCATGTCTTAAAAATTCTTTCAGATTCCTGTCAGCCTCCCAATGTTCACCAAAATACCAAAACATAATTCTAAATCATCGATGCTTCCGTAAAGTCGATCATATCAACATTTACAATTAGTGAGTTCGTAGTAATTATTATATTAATTTCCACCTGCTACCCACTCTTCAAAATCGAACTGTTGCCGCCACCCTTTCAAGGAGTTAAACAGAGTATTAATGCCTAATTTTAATAATCTGTAAGTAATAGTGCGTACACACAAAATAGTTCATCAATTATGACAAGGCAATACACAAAAATTAGTAAACCATCAACCCCAAGCACGAACGTTTTCATCTGCGTGACTCGACGCTTTTCGTAACCAAACTGGATCCATATGGTGACCCCGACGGATGGCCGCCGCACCATCCGCATTTCGGGCGGCAACCACTGTCGCTTCCCCCCTTTTGGGGCGAGCAGAGACCTGGAAGATCATCAGATCCTGTCACCCCGGTAGGAGGACCATATCATGTGGCTTGCCCGGTACACAGCCCCTTCCGCTATAGGGCTATGACCAATGGAGGTCCGGACTATCATCATTTGCATCGGTCTCATCAGGTATGTTCTTATTAGAGCTCTAAGTACATTTATTTAAGTTGTTAAAAATTATGTACATATTAAAGAAAAAGCACCTATTTATTATAAATTATTAACACATGACCCTAATAAAATATTCAGGGTGTTCGGAGCATGCTAATAATATTTATTCCCAAGTAATCGAGCTGCGCTGGAGTACAAAATAAAATTGAAAATGTCAACAAATAATTTAAATGAAGAGTAAAGGCTGTGTGCATGTACGAAACATAGTAATGAAACAATCTTTGTATATCATGCAAAATTTAATCCAAAAGGAACCTCTATAAAGAGCGTAACAAAGCGCTTTCGGCCGTAGCCATCATCAGTGTTACCTGAAAGTAAGTAAAAGAACACCCTGTCAGTGAAGAGTCAAAGAGTGTTGTCGAGTTGGGACAATGGTCATCTTTGGTAAAAAAAAATTTGATAAGTTGAACACTGTTGCGTTCAGTTCAAAAATTCCTTTAGTTGGGATTATTTTTATTTAGAATTTTTTAATTAATATAAAAAGGGGGTAACTGAAGTCATTAATCAAAACTGATGATATTTAGTTCATTTTTGTGTGTAAGAAAAGAAAAATGGTGGATTTCTTTTACTCACTTGTCAGTGGACAAAGGACATATCCATGGAAGCAAACAAACAACACAAATCGACAGTGGTCACAATCAAATTTCACAAATTGTACGTCACATTATTGAGAAATGGTTCACATAATTTAGATTACAATCATTAATTTGAAACAAATTAAAATGAAAGCATGGTACCAAGACCCACGCTTTCTGGATGACACATCTAATGTGTCACTGTTGACAGCCTTGACAAACTGAAATAGCCATCTTATGTAATTTTCTCCCGCTAATTCGGATA
>MU185647.1:62829-107661 GCA_016904865.1 Pissodes strobi | reverse complement strand
TTTCATAACTGGCATAGGTTTTTTCGTATAGGCCTTTAGACTTTTCCAGCAATAATCCAGCAACTGTAGAGCTAGCTAATTCTTCAATGTCTGACGGTAAATTAGTCATTTCATTTATTTTACTATTAAAAAATTATTTTAAATGCCTAAACTTTTCAATAAATTTCACGTAATTCAACGTTGACAAATGTGGTTGACAATGACAGAAGAATACAAGCAAAAAATTTCATTGTTACCTACCTTAAGATTGTTACACACATTATTACCTCAGATACGGATACCTACTGAAATTAATAATATTCACATCACAAATCCAATAAGTGTTTTTATTAAGGAAATCGCCGGAATATAAAATTTTGTATGAAATTCGGATCATAAACAATCATAATGGCACACGCCATGATATCAGACTCGGCTAACGCCTCGTCTGATAATATTCATGGCTAGTACCATAATAATCGTTATTATGATCCTTATAACATAAATATCTATTATGAGTTCCTTAAACTTGATACAAAATATATCACAGTTGTGTTTTTTCTAAAAATATATTGCATTGTTCTAGCATCCTATTTATAGGAGAGATACTATTTTGGCCAGTATGAAAAATGTTATGATTTAGTGTTCTAAGTCTAACCTTTGGTACTCTAAAGTTTATATAATAAATGACATTACAGTCTCTGTACTTAATATAATTCAATAAATTGTTTATAAATAAAACTTAATATTAATCTGATTGGTCAGATAAAGGCATTTCATTTTGAGCAAGAGCAGCAGTCATCTTCACATCATTTTTATTTTGTAGAAGAAAGCTGTTTCCATTCATAACATCAGTCTACCCTTAGCCTCTCTGACATCTTGAGATACCCAACCACTTATTTTATCTTGATACCACTGATTGTATTTCTTTAAAGGAAATGAAATATTATGATAATAATGGAAAATGTTATGGAAGTTCTTATACTTTAGTTCGGCAGCTTCCACATTATATATATCTGCCATGTCTCTTTATTTAAGTTATGAACAAAACTGGTGTAATTATTTTGGCTATAATCTTTTTATGGAATTTGTGGATTCATTTCTCAAATTCACATTAACAATCTGACCATTATGATCAGAGAAAGGCATTAAAACACTATTAGCAAGATTTACTGAGGAACTACAGAACACATTATCTAGACAATTTCCTTTAATGTCAGTTGGTTCTTTATATAACTGACTACATCCAAAAGATAAAAATAATTGGGTCACCTTCAAGGCATTATAGTCACTGGCCTTGTTAAAATGTATATTGAAGTCCCCTGCAACTAGTATTTGTACTTTTGAATTAATACTAGTTGCCTCATGTAACACCTCTGACATATTAATGAAAGCATCAGCAGTGCTATTATCAGGAGATCTGTAAACAGAAATTATGACCAAATTCAGATTTTTTACAAAACATGCAGACAATTCACACACTTGACACTGAGACAATTCATGTGATTTAAATCATTTGCGGCAATACTTCTATGCACAAATATACAGCTTCCTCCATTTTTAATATTCTTTCTACAAAAACAAATAAACCATAACAAAATTATTAATAGCGCAATACAGTTTTTTACTTAAATCCAGCCAATGTTCACTTATACATACAATTTTAATGTCAGATCTTAACAATAAAAACTGTTCAAGCTGCAGGGTTTTATTTGACAAACATTGCACATTTAAATGTAAAATAGAAATATTATTTTCGGAAGAAGTTATCTGCATTCCCCCACCTACTGAGTGTGTTTCCTCTGATATCCTTTTTGAAAATTTCTTGCCTTATATTGATTTGGAGGTCTGGCTGACAAAGCAGAAGAAAATCCTCTGTTAGAGCTATAAGGCTTGACTACAACATTCTCTGGCCATATACAATGGCGACAAAACTGAGTAGCATCCGCTGGTTTTATAGACACCTTAAAAGGAGACTTATGGTCAACCTGCCTTGACACAAGCTTCTCACATGACAACACAGTAATGGAGTTTTTTCTAATATGGTCAGACAATGTTTCCACCGTTGTTTCATTGGAGAGGTTACCCACATAGAAGTGTTTTCTTTCCTCAGCAGCACTCAACCCAATGATGGCAGTATCTCCAGTGCCTCTGATATCACCTGGTACTATTCCAGGTTTATTACTTTTTTGTGAACTAGAAGTGGCATTTAAGTCACTTACACTAGTTTCTCTTGTTGCCGATGCATTCGAAAGGGTATTATTCGATGCTACACTAAGTAATGCTCCACTCTTCGACAAAAACTGAACCAAGTCCTTGTTTGACTCCTTGATGACCTGAGCAAATTCATGGAATTTGGACATTATGTTGATTCTTGTTGATTGAAATACTGATACTAAATAATTCGATTATTGCTTTTTTACTTGAGTTTTAATAGACTGATTTGATTACATTTGTACTAAAAAATAATATTGTTATCTTGACAACGATACGCGATCTTGATAGTTATTTTCTGACAGACACCTGCACTTTTTCTTCTCGGTACGGGTGTCACTGGTGCGCGGTCACATACGCCATTTAGAACTAAATAATAAATAAATAAAGGATGCTCGAACAATAGAGCTTAACAAAATAACAAAAATGTTTTACAGGGTAATGTCCCGAACATACCGGCGGCCTTTGAAAGCTTAAAGTCTTTCAAACAGTAATAATTAATAGTCAATGGGTAAAAGGCACAATTTCTGCACAACACGTTTTGTGACTCCACTGCATGTCTTTAACGTTGCCACCCGCGAAATACCATCATCTCCTGAGTGAAGTTGTAACACCCGTCCCATTCTCCAGTAAAGAGGGGGCAGGTTGTCATCAATCAGCAACACCAATGAACCAATCTTTAATGGATCCTTAGTAGCCTCTTGCCATTTGGAACGCTGCTGCAGACCGAGCAAATAGTCTCGAGACCATCGCTTCCAGAAGGATTGAAACATTTGTTGTAACTCTTCATAGTGGTTCAGTCTGTTCGATGGTATATTGAGTAAGTCAGTTTGGGGAAGGGACAACAATGGTTGCCCAATTAAAAAATGGCCTGGGGTGAGGCATGTGAGGTCAGAAGGATCTTCCGAAAAAGGAGTTATAGGAGAGGAATTGATAGCAGCCTCCACCTGGGCAAATAATGTGTATAATTGCTCGTATGTAATTTGTTTCTTTCCAATAGCGCGGGTTATATGGAATTTCGCTCGCTTAATCGAAGCCTCCCATAATCCTCCATGGTGTGGAGCTCGAGGAGGTATAAAGGACCAATCTATAGCGTTCTTTAAAAGAAAATTAGATATCTCTTCATTTTCGATAAATTTAGGGATGTCATTATAAAATCTTTTTAAATCATTGCTAGCTCCCTGAAAATTTGTTCCATGATCACTGTAAATCGTTTTACAGAGACCCCTACGCGACACAAATCTTTTCAAGGCATTTAAGAAACCTTCAGTGCTTAAATCCGTCGCAGCCTCGAGGTGTACAGCCTTAGTAACAAAACATATAAATAGACATAAGTATGACTTAACCAATGCACGATTTTTGAGCTTACCATCCTTAATTAGAAACGGGCCGGCAAAGTCTACCCCTGCTATGAGAAATGGCCGGTTTTGGTTAATGCGATCGAAAGGCAAATTGCCCATTTGGCGAACAAGTGCTTTCGGCTTTACTCTAAAACACGTTATGCAACGATTTAATACATTTCGCACTTCCCGACGGCCTTGAACAATCCAGTACTGTTCTCGCAATGCAGTTAAAACCGATAAAGTCCCTGCATGTAAATGTGTATGGTGCTCATTTAAGATTAAAAGTCTGGTTAAAGGATGTTTAGAAGCCAAAATAATTTGATGTTTACTATCATAGCTTAGATTTGATTTACCAAGACGTCCTCCAACCCTTAAGAGCCCATCTGGACCCATAAAAGGATTCAAAGATAATAGTTTCGATTTTGCATGTATTGGTTTCTTAAGAGTGGAGCATAATATTTCATTAGGATACATTTCCGATTGCGTAATTTTTAACAGTCTAAGCTTTGCATTATTTAACTCTTCCAAAGTTAAATTTCCTAACAAACGCTTATTTTTAGTTTTACAATTATAATGAAATCTAAAACACAAAGCTATAGCTCGATTTAAATGATACCAAGTGGAAAATCGCTCAAAAATATTTAGATCATTTTTTACAGTTGCTAGCATCGAAACATTTGTTTTTAATTCTGGTAATTCGCTAGTAGTAGCTCCAAGGGCAGGCCAAGTGTCAACATGCACGTTTGCAAGCCATTCCGGCCCAACCCACCAGAGTCGCGAAGCTTCCAAGTCGTGAACATTAACACCACGCGATAGCAAGTCCGCAGGATTACTTTGGGAGGGCACATGGTGCCATTGATTTATGTCCGTTTTTGTTTGAATTTCCGAAATTCGACTTGCAACAAACATTTTAAGTTTGCTTGGAGACATTTGAAGCCAGCTTAAAACGATTGTGCTATCACTCCAAAAATAAAACTTATCGATTTTTATGCTAATTGATTCTACTATTTTTTTATATAATTGAACCCCTAGAACTGCACTACAGAGCTCTAACCTCGGGATAGTTAGAGTTTTTAGTGGTGCGACTCTTGATTTGGCGCACAACAAATTAGTGAAAACCACTCTATTTTGATCAATAGATCTTAAATATGCACAACTACCATACGCGATCTGAGATGAATCACAAAAAATGTGGAGTTCTATACTTTTCGCGTTTGAACTAATGGTTTGACGTGCGATTTTTAGGTTGTTAAGTGATGGTAGTTCTTGTAACAGTTCAGTCCACTGACATGCTATATTTGTTGGTATCCGTTCATCCCAACCCTGTTTACATTGCCATAACTTTTGAATTAAAATTTTGGTGCGTACAATAAATGGTGCGATTAAACCTAAGGGGTCAAATATAGTTGATATTTTTGATAATATACCCCTTTTTGTAAAGCTTATATTACTCATGGTATTATCACGCACTGAGTATGTTAAGTGATCAGATTTAGAGTGCCACACGATACCCAATGCGCGATGGATATCGCCATCACTGATGTAGTACTGATCTGTCGAATAATCATTTTCAAGAACTTCGGTTTTATTTGACGACCATTTCCTGAGAAAAAATCCGTATTTTGTTAAAATTGAATTTATCTCAAATTTAAGTTTTTTTGCTTCTTCGACAGTATCTGCGCCAGTTATGAGATCATCCACGTAGAAATCTCTAAGAATTGTATCACTCGCAGTAGAATATTTGTCGCTATTTTCTATGGCCGATTGCTGTAAGGCACGGGTAGCGAGAAATGAGGCAGGTCCAGTACCATATGTCACCGTTAATAATTGATAGTGTGATATGTCATCGCTTGGATCCGCGCGCCACACGATACGCTGTAAATTTATTTGATTAGCTGATGTTTTCACCTGTCGATACATTTTAGTGACGTCGGCGGTTAACACGACATTATGCTGACGAAATCTAATTAAAATAGAAACCAACTCATCTTGTAGAGTTGGGCCGATCATAAGAATGTCATTTAAGGACACTCCGCTGGACGATGGACACGATGCGTCAAAAACAACACGCAAGGAAGTTGTGCTACTATTATCGTTGCTAACACCGTGATGTGGCAAATAAAATATGTTTTTCCCGTTGTTTTCTAGTTCTACGTTTTCCGGTTCGATTTTTTGCATGTGACCCAAGCGTTGGTATTCGTCCATAAAACTTATGTATTTCTCGCGAAAATCAGGATTTTTTCTAAATTTACGTTCCATTGATTTTAAACGTGTTAATGCGTTATTTAATGAATCTCCGATAGGCCCTACATTTTCTTTAATTGGTAATGACACGATAAATTTCCCGTCCGAGTCGCGACTAACCGTTTCACTAAAAATTCTCTCACATTCAGTTTCTTCCAACGTATAAAATTTCTTAGCGGGATAATCCTCAATGCGCCAAAAATTTTCCAATTGCATTTCCAACTTTGCGTTATTTAAAGAGAAATTACATTTTATGCGATTAACGTTTTGCTTTATTGGTAAGGGTCCAGAAATTATCCAACCCAGGACGGTATTTTGAAGAATTGGTAAGTCGGTACCTAATCTTTTTTGTTCAGGTTTCAACAAATTATAAAACACGCTTACACCGATTAACATGTCTATTGGTGCAGGATAATTAAATCCACGATCAGCTAAATGTTTTCCGGTATTTTTAACGTTGATTTTTTAAAATAAACACTTGGCAAATTTTCAGTTAATGAATCTAGAACTAAAAGAGAAAGCTCACAGCAAAATTCATTATTACCTGATTTGATTTGAGTTGAAACCCGGTGCGATATTTTACTTTCAGCATTACCTATTCCCACAATTGGAATATCGATATCCGACATTGACAATTTCAACCTTTTTACAAAATTAGTCGTTAAAAAGTTTGCTTGAGATCCGCAGTCTAATAATGCACGGCAATGGTGCCAAATGCCATCACTAGCCTTTACGAGTACTGTTGCGGTCGATAATAAGACTTCCTGATCACCTTCCTGAGTATAATTTACAGATATACCCGTTACTTGGCGTGATTTTGCCCCGGTAGAAGACGATTCTCGAATTTCGCGCTGAGGAAGTTTGCTGTTGTTTAACGGATTGTTTTGCTCCTTGTTGAGACTGTTTTCATTTGAATCAATATGCAAAATGGTATTATGCTTTTTTGAGCAAACCTTACAACCTCGGGCAACACAATCTTCTGTTATATGATTTTTTCTTAAACAGTTCAAACATAATTTAAGTTTTTCGATTTCTTTTGTTCTTGATTCTATTGACATGTTTAGCAATTTCTCGCAGTTATAAATGCGATGCTTTTGGTTACAAAAAGGACACTTAAAATAATCGACTTTTTGATACGACCCGGTATAATATGCTTGATATTTTTCTTTATTTTTATCAGTTTGCTTTTGTTTGTGCCCTGAATTTTTGTGTATTAACAATTCGCTTGATTTTAATTGAACTTCTGAAGTTTCTAACAACTTACATCTATCCGATAGAAAATTTAATAAATGTGATATATCCGGAGAACCTAAATTTTTATTAATAATAAGCTCTTCCCAATGACTTATAGTTCTTGAATCTAACTTCGTTGTTACTAGATAAATTAATAAAGTTGACCACTGTTCGACAGGTTCCTGTAAAATTTTTAATGCCCTGTATCTTTTTTGAAAGTCATCTAAAAAATTTCTAAGGCTATACCCTCGAGAGACGCTAGGAATGTCAAACAATGCCTTGACATGATTTTTTATTGTTAACGATTTATTTTCAAACCTCTCTTTTAAAAGACTCCATGCAAGTTCGTAATTATCTTCGGTTACCCTTATTGACTCTAACACCTTTGCTGCGCTGCCTTTTAAAGACGCCAAAAGATAATAAAATTTACGGATGTTATCAATAGATGTATCATTGTGTACTAAGGTAACGTATAAATCATGAAATTGATCCCACTTGTCATATTCCCCGTAAAACTTCATTAATTCGATAGAAGGAAAGCTTTTACTAAACGAAGCAGCATTATTATGAGTAGAGGAAGAAGCATTCGTAGGTATAGTTTGATTTTGCATTGAATTTACATTCGCTACTACATTTTTCCGATCGAAAAATTTTCGAATAATATCGGTAGCACAGCCCGTTACTTCATAATATTTATCTTCAAATGCTTCTCGCTCCTTACTATTTATGTTAGATGGCTCAAGCAACTCTAGTTCTCCCTGTACCTCATTAAATTCTTTTAAAAGATTGCTCTCCACGTTTTTTAAACGTATTTCTAAATTTACTATTTTGTCATCCGTAAAATTATCTACAAATGATGAGAACCGCGTAAGAGTACCTTTTACCTGGCCTCTTATGGTTTTTAATTGTTTAATTCGTGAAATCACATCGCCAGTAGGCTCAGAGCCGCTTTCATTCTCGCTATTAATCATTTTCGTTATTAAAATGTAATGATAATCCGAAGAAAACGACTGAACGATAACGAAACCCACACAACGATTGTTTACGATACGATTTATGACATTTATGTTTACGGTATCTCTAAACAACACCAAGCAAAAACCACAATACTGCCCAAGAAAAGCCAATATCTAAAGAAAGGAAAATTTGGAGGAAAATGCTTTAATGGGTAGGAAATCGATTAATATGGAACTGACTTACATTAACCTCGATGACCAATAGAGCTTCTATTGATTCTTGTTTCTCGATTCTTGCTTGAATAGCTGTATTTTTCATAGGTTTATAACCCATTCGGCTGAAGGACCATGTTGATTCTTGTTGATTGAAATACTGATACTAAATAATTCGATTATTGCTTTTTTACTTGAGTTTTAATAGACTGATTTGATTACATTTGTACTAAAAAATAATATTGTTATCTTGACAACGATACGCGATCTTGACAGTTATTTTCTGACAGACACCTGCACTTTTTCTTCTCGGTACGGGTGTCACTGGTGCGCGGTCACATACGCCATTTAGAACTGATAAATAAATAAAGGATGCTCGAACAATAGAGCTTAACAAAATAACAAAAATGTTTTACAGGGTAATGTCCCGAACACATTACATGTTCTGTCTGCTGTTCCATAAGTTCTCTCATGTTACTGATAATGACATCTTTATTTGGTGAGGTAGAAACAGTATCATTTACATTCAACACTTCAGGACCTTTTGGATCTCTTGGATCTTCAATTTTACTGGCAACAGTTAAAGACATATCCTTGACTTTTCTGGTGAGAGCCTCAATTTCATGCTGCATTTTATCTTGTTTTCTCAACAAAAGAGGAGCAGATTTTATGCACACCATACAGTCAGGACAAAAATACATCATACCTTTGGACTTCAACATCATAACGCGAACTTCCGAACTGCTAAGCTTTGAGCAGTTTCTACAAACCATTTGTTGACAACAATCACAAGGGGCTCCAAAAAGCTCATATAAAGCCAAAGAACTGACAAAAACTACCATGTATAAAAACATAGCAATAGGGTTTGATAAAACAAAACAACAAATTCAGGAATACAAATCACTAAAGGCGGAAATGGAGAGAAGAATTCAAAACTGAGAAGAAAATTTATAAATAAAATATTTCAAAAATGTACCAAGGATAATCAAGGTTGGAAAAAACTAGTATCCACTGTGACAAGGGCGCTATTAGAAGAATCTATTTATAACGAAAATGAAGAAACCCAAGCCCGCAATACAAATTATGACAGAAACGAAGAAGTCGTTGTTATGGATCAAAACATACAATGTATTAGAAATAAGATTCTAGACATTAAAATAAACTTAGCAAATATGGACAAAAAAAAACACTTTCCTATGCTTCACAGAGCACTGGTTACAAGAAATGGAAGAGGAATTTATAAATATTGAAGGCTACGAAATAAGACCATGCTACTCGAGAAAAACAATGGCACATGGTGGCTCCTGTATATATGCAGCGGAATGGGTAAAGACTGAAAAGATGGAAATCATAGAAAAAATGAGTATTCAAGGACAGATTGAGTGTTCGGGTGTAAAAACATTAAACCTTAATAAAAAATTCATAATTTTATGTATATATAGGACAAGTTTTGGAGAGTTTGATACTTTTATTGATAAATTGGAGGATATATTGTGTCTTGCTGCTGAGAGAGAGAAATGTATAATAAAATTGTAATTTAATGAAAAACACAAATAATACTGGTAGGTTTTTAGATAGTATGACTAGTCATAATATGCAACAGTTAATCTTTGAAGCTACAAGAGTAACTAAAAACCAAGCACTCTTTTAGACAATACTTTTGTAGATTTTCAGGACTTTGGGGAGAGCTCCGTGACTGACCTGGCACTGTCAGATCATTTTGCTCAGTTCTTGAGTATAAATAACAACATCATGATAAAACAATCCAAACAGGTGGTAAAACGTATTTCTTCAAAGAACAAAAGGGCACAATACATGAATGAGGTGAGAAATGTTGACTGGAGCATAATTGAGCAGAGTGCGGAGGTAAATTCAGCCTATCAACTCCTTTCTTTCACATTAACTAGCTTACTTAAGGAAATATTTCCAAAAAAGAATGTAAAACCAACCAAAAATAATAAAAGTTGGATAACAGAAGGCATTAAAACATCTTGTAAAACAAAAAATTACTTACATAGGCAAATGTTAAGGTGTGAAATTGAGAGGGATGTTTATGAAAAATACAATAAAATCTTAACTTGGTCGCTGATAAATAAAATAACAAATAAAAACTCAAAATTCAGAGTCGTCCAAAACATTAAACCGGAAGACCACTCCACATCTACCAAGGATAAGTTAAATATGGTCAATAAATACTTTTTGAAGCATGCCCTAATTTAAAACTGCAAGATAATATTGATTATTCTAGAATTACAACCTGTGATAGGGAGTTCTCTTTTAATTTAACAAATGAAAATGAAGTAATTAAAATCATAAAAAATCTTGTGGTGAGGACAAGTTTCCAGTATTCTTGTTAAAAGTTATTACAGAGTTAATATCTAAACCATTAGCATATATAATAAACCTAACCTTCTGTACGGGTGTCTATCCAGACATGCTCAAAACAGCAAATATTAAAGCAGTCTATAAGAAATGGGATGCTAGCAAACCTGAAAATTATAGACCTGTATCATTATTATCAATTATAAACAAAATCTTTGGGAAGATTATGTATGATAGGCTTATTGTTTCTGGAGGGGAATGAGATTTTGGTGGACTGTCAAAATGGCTTTCGAAGGGGAAAGAGCACAGTGAGAGCAGTATATCAAGTATTAACTTCTGTGATTGACTCCCTGAACAAAAATAAGCAAACGTTTTTGTTGGGTCTTGACCTTTCGTTGGCCTTTGACAGTGTTGACCATGAGGTACTTGCTAGAAAATTGTAGTTGTATGGCATGAGGGGAGTGTCACTGTGGCTATTGAAGTCGTACCTATCAAATAGGAGACAGTGTGTTTTTGAGAGAGACGAGAGTGGTGAGATTATAAAATCAGACTAAGAGAAGGGGGAGAGGGCTGTACCACAGGGAGCAATCCTGGGACCACTTCTATACATTCTCTACACAAATGTTATTAACAAAAATTTAGTTATGTATGCAGATCAATTAATCAATCAGTCTCTTTATTTATAAAAAATACATCAAATTGCGTATTTAAATACATAAATGGCGTCACAAAACAGATTTTTTTTTTACAAGAAACACGATATATAAAAATAGCATACATTATAAAACTTATTATAAAACTTAAGCTAGCGTACCTAATATACTTTAAGCCTATAAAATAAAAAATAAAAAAAAATTAACCTCATATACATATACAATTAATTCATATTTAAAAATTAATATTAAAATTGCAACAATTGTTTTGGGGTCATCTGCGGAATGACAAAAACTCTGCCACGGAATAGGGCTCACACTCAACAACATACCGACATACAGATCTTTTATATATTTTCAAATCAGTAATCTGCTTCATTGTGTTAGGAAGTGCATTGAAGTAAGTTATACAGCAATATAATGGGCTACGCTCAGACTGTGTAAGTCCATGCACAGGAATGTTACGGTCTAAGGACCTGGTATTATGGCTATGATTTGGGAAATATTCTCTGAATAATGATTTATTTCGGTGCATGAATATCAAGCACTCAAAAATGTGCAATCCAGACGTAGTAAATAACCCATGTTGCCGAAAAACTCCTCTACAAGACTGCTGCCAGTCCAAACCCAGAACTATGCGTAGAGCTCTCTTTTGAATTAAGAATATTCTATCAACACCCACCGCATTGCCCCAAAATATCATTCCAAATGTAAGGATTGACTCAAAGTTTGCATTATATGATACCAATAGTGTTTCACAGTCCAGATATCTCCTTAATGTCCTTAATAAGTAACAGACCTGGTTTAATTTTCCAGATATATACTTTAGCTCCTTACTCCAACTCAGATCACAATCAACATATATACCTAAAAACTTGGCCTCATTGCAAAAATTTACTTCTTTGTACAAAAGCTCAGCTTGGTTGGGGCACTGTGCAGAAGACCTGTTAGTTCTATATTGCACAAAATAAGATTTGTCAGCATTTAAAAAGATGTTATTGTTGTCGAACCATCTCTTAGCCTCACTCAAACCATCCCTGCCCAGCTGTATGACCTCAACTGTTGGGGCCACTGTAAGCAGATTAGTGTCATCAGCATAATTAACAGAAGCCACTCTTGCTCCAGACATATGTACACTTAAATCGTTGATGTAGCACACAAAGATCAAGGGCCCAAGCACGCCGCCCTGCGGCACACCCATTCTCAGAAAATCGTCAACAGAAAAGCAGTCACATCCATCCTTATTTATGACAACCTTCTGTGGACGACCCCGCAAGTAAGACCCCAGCCACTCCAAAGGGGGACCTCTTATTCCATAGCGTTCAAGCTTAGAAAGCAAAAAGGAAATATTTAAGCTATCGACTGCTCTCGAGAGGTCGCAATGCAATGTCACCCCTCTCAAAAGCAGCCACAATCTCACTCACAAAATCATACACAACGGTATTTATTGATTTTCTACGAAGGAATCCATGCTGACTAGTGCTAATCAGACACTGAGATTTTAAGAAAGAGAACAACCTTATACTCATGAGTTTTTCGAATATCTTTGAAAATGAGGACAAAAGACTAATTGGCCTGTAGTTTTCAGGAAGTGTTGGATCACCCTTTTTGAATATAGGTTTCACTAAAGCTGACTTTAATCTGTCTGGAAAAATACCAGGTGACACTTCCTTGGTTGTCAGCAGTGACACGGTGCCTCTTTGCACGAATGAGATGGGTGCGGCGCTTTCCGACACCTTGATTCTTGGTTCTCTACAAATAACATCATTAAACATAAATAAGACTCAGCTAATTTAGTTTTATAGGGGAGGAACTTCAGACATAAATTTAACGTTTGAAGAAACCGTGATGGCAACAGAGGACACTGTAGCTTTACTTGGTCTTACTATAGACCACAGACTAGATTGGAAAATATATATTGAAAACCTCTCTCCAAGTATGGCAAAATACAGCTTCGCTTTAAAAACACTATCGAGAAGCCTGGGGACAAGCGCTGCACTTGTCTCATACTTTGCATACATACAGGCCAGGAACAGCTATGGAGTTGTCTTTTGGGGAAACTCTACGGTAGTAAGACGCATTTTTATAAATCAAAAGAGATGTATCAGAAATATTTATAATTTAAAACAACAGGACAGTTGCAAAAACTACTTTATTACAAGTAAGATAATGACAGTTTTTTTCTATTTATATCTGTGAATGTGTTCTTTTCATAAAAAATAACCCAGATTTGTTTACAGACTCTAATATAGAACATCCATATCAAACTAGAAACAAAAATAATTTAAAGATTGATCTTTTAAGGTGTACCTACTTACAAAAAAAACGTATTATACCCAATCAAAAAAATATGGAATAAAATTCCACTCATAATAAGAACTCTAAATAATAATATTTTTAAAATCAAAATCAGGTCTTATCTCATTGGCAAGGCATACTATTCCTTTGAAGAATTCTTTAATGATAATTTGACTAAGTTAAATTTTAATCATAATCCCTAAATCATTCATATTCTCCAGCAATGTAATTTTCTATCCGTAGATTGTGTTTTGGTGCAAATAAAACAATACTGTGATATCAATGTTTGTAAATGTTTATTATTGTATGTAAAAATTATAAATTGTAGCATAATTGTACAGTTATATATTTTTTAAATAATGTACTGACATGTTCCATATACGTTTGTATCTCAAAGGAACTAATAAAGACTATATCTATCTATCAGAGACTTAGATCTATTCATCAGAGATTCAGGGTTCCTGAAATAATTACTTATTGTCAAAGGTTACTTACTATATCCTGAGTGAGTTCAGTGGGTGTTTTGAGTACATGTTTATGTGGAGGGAAGGGGGCTCTTCAGCTCTTTGTTCTTCTTAGTATATGTATTTTGACAAATTTTAATTTTAAGGTTGCCACTCTAGTAACTTTAATTATGACATATCGCAAATTCAGGCAAATCTGACTCACACATATTGTATGAATCTCTTATTTGCAGTGCCGATCCTAACGGTATCGTTTTTCTTCGTCGGACTTGCCTTCATGCTGGTCTACTACCGCTACTTCCATGTGCGCAGGCTCATCGAGAAACCGGCGGCCCCTTCAGCCACCCCCGGGGGCGGTGTGTTCAACTGTCGTTTCGGAGGATGCTCGGGACCAAACTCGGCTTCGGCGCTCTACAGGAAAAAGAAGAAACCAACTACTTTCGTGCCACCGCCGTCCAATGGGGCAGCACTAAATGGAACGTCGTTGGGACCCATGGCGGTGCCGTTTTGGAGGAGACCGTTGCCGTCGAGTAGCGAAAATGAAGGTTGGTATTGGTAAAGCGAATAATTTGCATTGGTATGTGTATCTTCAAGTTGCGAAACTCGGTTGTTCAATTAAAACATATATTTGGCATGTTGGCGAATGTCTTGAAAGGCGTTTCCCAGCGGGGCTCAAATTCGATATAAAACTAATCTGTTTTAAATGTGTTTGTTTCTAGGAAGCAGTGTTGGTTCTAGAGTTAATATTCACCAAAAATTACAAGAGAAGAAGCAAAAACAGCTGGCAGAATTGAAAATTATTGAAGAGGAAATAAAGCAAGGTGAGAAATAGAAGTGTTTTATTTTGAATTCATATTTGATTCATTCACATTGATCAATCTTTGCGTACCACCGGATTTTTTTTTTTTTGGTGTTGGTTTTTGTCTCAACTGTTGTTTTAGTCTACTGACCCTTTTTACATACGAAAGAACCTATTTTCTATTGCCAAATGAAATGTATTATGGGAACTAGTGCTAGTAAACTATATTCCTGTTTATTTTCGATAAACAATTATTGTTACACACAATTCGCTATTTTTTTTTTATTAAACCTCAGAAGGAATGCGGCAGTTATAAACCATGTTTCAAATAAAATAATGAGATAACTGTAAATAAACTCACTCCTTCATTATCATTCGTAAACCACCTAAATTCTGATGACAACATGTAGGAGGATCTAATCATTTTTTGAACTTGAATTGAAGAACTATGTTTATTTCTTGATTCAGTAATATTTTGCCGTATTGAGGCTTGAGGGATGTCCGTACGATTAACTGTAATCAACTCAGTCTCACCATTTTCCTCTCTACAGTATTTGTAAATAATTTATAGGCAAACTGGTCGGGCCAGAGAGTGCAGACTTCGACGACCGGCAACCCATACCCCGTGCCAAGAAACATCTGGAACCTCATTTGTTGAGTTTGGCGTCTTTAAACAATTTAGCGAGCTATGGGGTTAATTTGAATAGAAGACCTCCGCCAAGAGCACCAAGGAATAGGTAAATATTTTGGTATTCCAAATGTAGTTTTTACTATGAAAAAGATTTTTTTACTGTCAACTACATATTTATATATAAAAATTTACACGGTCATTTGTTCTTCACGATGCGATTTTCCGTTTCCGAATTATTGCATCAAATGTGGGATTTTTCAAAATTTTGCTTTGATAGACAATAACTGTTGAAAAAAATAATTAATCTTAATGACATTGTATGACAGGTATATACCTGGTTCTATGATCTGAAGAGCTTTGTTTTAGGTTGTTAAATTTCCAGAATTGTTTAGGATCACTCTTAATAGATGCCTCAGTCTTAGATATATGCTCCTTATAGGCAAGATCAATCTTAGTCTTAACCACCCTCCTAATACTTCTAAACTCCCCATAATCAGCAGAACTCTTAGTATGGAGCCATTTTTTATGTTTGGTGGACTTGAAACTTAGCAATTTCCTAATTTCGCCAGTATACCATACAGGTTATGAAGATTTATGCTTGTGACTGTGAAACAAAGGAATGTCCAAATCAAAAATTAAAGGTGTCAACTGCCCGATTAACATCTGAATAAGCTACCTCAGAGACAAGTTGGTACAAATTAGGAAAGTTTGTCTTGCGAAAGATATATTTACGACTTTCAGGATTAGAAGTGAACACCAATGACATATTACACTTATGGACTGGCCATTTTCAGAAAATCTTTACTGCTTTTAAAAAGTGGTCTTTTGTAAGGAAGTTTACTAAGCGAATTTTTTGTGTTCAGTAGATCAAAAATATTATTCATATTACAAATTTTACAGTTCCTTGGCTGTCGTCAACAGATTTAATGTTCAGATCTTGATCTGAAGCATCTGCGACACTTGAACTCAATATTTGAACAGCTAGCTTAACTCATTTTTATTTTGCATAAGAAATATGCCTCGAGCGTATTCTGGTAGCGGAGTGGAGACCAGACTCATTGTTACTTGAGTAGTTCTTTGAATAATGCCAATTTAATTATTTTGCCATTATTCCGCGAACGCAGCTTGTGATGTGACGTCGACTACATTGTTCGACATTTAAATGTTGTTTTTAACATAATTACGAGTTTTTAATTGTGAAAAAGTATATACACATATTTGTTTATTGTCGGTGCATGCGTTAGCTTATCAGAAAATGCCATAAAACTGTTGGAATTCATGGGTGATCAACTACGTTCCAATATCACACATTTCTGGTGTCCCATAAAATACCATCCATAAAGTATCATTCATAAAATACCATTCATATTCATTATTGACAAAATGCTGCGAAACTTCAAGTGTTGCAAAAATAAAGATTTTTAAATTACTGCTGCGTAGTATATCTAAGTGTTTTTCATCCCAGCTGTTTGGAACGCTTTGGGAAGACGATTGATCTTGGAGAATATAGAATTTATTGTTCCGTGGAATGTCAAGAAAAATACTTAATGAATAAACAAAAGGAACAAATTTTTTCATAGAAATTGAAAGTCTCAAAAAGGAAATAAAGGAAAAGGACACACATATTCGGCGACTTAGGCGAAACAGTCAGGTCTTTGAAGATGATGTTTGTCAGGCAGAAACGAAGTTTACTGCCGAGCTTGATAAACAAAACAAAAAGATAGAGGCTCTTAAGAGGGAACTGTGAAAATTAGAAGCTAAAAACCAAGAACTGATAAAGACGATAGAGAATTGCACGAAATCTAAAGATAAGTTTAAGACTGAAGTATCAGAGCTGAATAAACTTAATAGGAGCATGATTGTTGCTATTGAAACACTGGAGAAGGAAAATGAAGGCTATGTTAAAGACATAAAGGCGCTAAATCAGGAGATATTTAGAGTTGAAGAGAAATCAAATCATTCACATGAAAGGGGACGTATGTGCACCAGCAGCGAAACGCAGGTACGCCATCTGAGACCTGGTGCTCATAGAATCATTAATCGAAAGAGCCAACTGTTGATAGTGGGGAATGTGTTAGGGGAAGTACTACCATGTTTAGACAGTGCACACAAAATTTATTTGACATCAACTGCCAGTGGCGCAACTTTTTTTTGTTTGAAGAACTGGTTTCTGAATGCATATTCTACACCATGAAGTTTACCAAGAGTGATTATGTTGTTTTGTTCTTGGGTCCAGAAAACGCTTTAAAGGGAGTGCCAATTAAATCAGAGCAGGTAAAACGTCTGTATACAGCTTGTTGCAACACCAATCTTATAGTTGTAGGTGCTCCACGCTGGAGAGATAGACCGATTTTTAATGATTTTATTCATGACCAAAATGTTTTTTTGACCAGTTCGCTCAAGCACGAAGGTGTGCATTTTCTGCCACTCACATTCACTATGCGGCAACATCTTAATTATTACAGTGGAAACGCAGAGCTTATTAATCATATGTCGCAACTTTATTAATAAGAACCATTCTTTTGAAACTCATCCAACAATTACCACGATTCATGGAGAGACTTCCCAAATGCAACCTTCTCAACCGCATCCAACGCAAGTTGTTTCTGAGTCAATTTTTCCTCTACCTCGGGGTTAAACCCAACAGGCATAGCATCAACTGTGAACGGATCGGCGAGATTACGCTTTTACTATCAGAACGTTAGAGGGCTGCGAACGAAGACCGTGGACTTGTCATTGGCTATCCTGGCATCAAACTTTGACTGCATTATATTTACAGAGACCTGGCTTTCCGAGAGTATAAAGAGTGCTGAACTATTTGAGTCACGATACTCGGTCTTCAGAAGCGATAGAAATTATGCAGCACTGAATTGCGGAAGGGGTGGCGGTGTTTTGCTTGCAGTGCAGTCACAGTTTTCATCAAAGGTTCTGCACGGTAGCTCTTCTAATGTATTTGAGGATCTCTGGGTACATGTTGAGATTTATGGACAGTGCTGATGGGTGTTGTTTATTTTCCGCCAAGCTCTAATCTGGACGCCTATCAGAGTTTCTGTGACACTGCTGAGCGACTACGAAGTAACCATCGAAATGCAAAAATGATGATTTTTGGTGACTGTAATCTACCCAACATCTCATGGGGATATGAGGAAGCACACTTCGTGCCAATTGAGTTCAACTGTGCCGAGGCAGAACTGCTTCTGAGCACAATTTTCTATCTCGAACTGGAACCCGTCAACCCAGTTGCAAACAAATTTGGCAAAACCTTTTGGTGTTTACTGATGTTTCCAATGACATTGAGGTGTCCCCTACAGATAGTCCACTGACTGGAGTTGACCATTATCATCCAGCATTGGAGGTCAAATTTACTCAAGAATCAATACCCCTTCTGGATAATAAAGTGGGGACCACTGTACACCTGTTTGAGCGCGCTGATTTTGACAGTATTCAACATTATCTTTCGTCGGTCGAATGGGATAATATTCTCCATTTGGATAATGTTGATGACATAGTCCAGAAATTTTATGAGGTAGTCGCTGTAGTAATCGACCAATTTGTTCCAACCAAAATTATTACACATGAAAAATTTCCAACCTGCTACAGTCCCGAGCTGAAAAAACTAATATCTATCAAGAACAGACTGTACAAAAAATACAACAGAACTGGCCAACCACATGATACACTGGTGTTAGGCGGGAAACAAAGTATTTGATTGATCTCTGCTACTTGCTGTTTGTAACAAATACAGAACAGATGATACTATCTAATATTAAGTACTTTTGGTCGTACATCAACAGCTTACGAAAGGATAGTGGCATTCCTAAGTATTTGGAATACCAGGGTCATGCAAGAAGAACAGCCCAAGACATTACCAATGCATTTGCTGACCATTTTGAGTCATGTTACACCGATTTCTCCGGGAGCTCAATACCTGATGTTCCGGAGAATATTTATAGTGTTTTGTCAGGGCACAATTTTATGGTCGAAGAGATCCTGGAGAAGATGAATTCATTGGATGCCAGAAAGGGTGCTGGTCCTGATGGACTTACTCCCTTTTTTCTGAAGAGGTGTGCATCGGCATTGGCCAAGTCACTTCAAATAATCTTTCGGGAGTCGTTTGCTAATTCTTGGTTCCCAACTATTTGGAAGCAGTCAATTCTTTTCCCTATCTTCAAAAGTGGCTCCAAGAATGACATTGGTAACTTTAGAGGCATTTCTCTGCTCTCAATCATTCCGAAGATATTCGAATCTGTAATAACAGATGAAATATTCAACACTTACGAGCACTATATAAATCCTAAACAACATGGATTTTACAAGAGTAGGTCAACTACCACTAATTTGGCCGAATTCCAGGACTGTCTTAGTGGAAATATTGAGAAGGGTTTTCAAGTCGACGTTATATACACGGACATGTCAAAAGCGTTTGACAGTGTATTCCATGATTTCCTCCTGAACATATCGATCAGATGAACTGGGAGTGTGTGGCGCTTACTTTCGCTGGATTAAATCCTATCTCAGCAACCGAAGTCAGAGGGTGAGATTGTGTGGGGTTACCTCGCGTGAGATTGGAGTGCCATCTGGAGTCCCACAGGGTTCTCATCTCGGTCCAGTTCTGTTTTTACTGTTTGTGAACGATGTTGTGTCCGCGTTTGAACACTGCGAGTGTCTTCTCTATGCCGACGATTTAAAGTTCTTTCGTGTTGTTGATAAGGTGGAGGACTGTCAGATGATTCAGTCTGACCTTGACGACTTCAGCGCATGGTGTAGCGATAACTTTTTAAGACTAAATTCCACAAAATGTAAATTCCTAAGTTTTCACCGTCGGAAAGTTCCTATTCGTTCTAGTTATATTTTTAATGGTCATTTCTTGGATGAAGTTGTTACTTTTAATGACCTGGGTGTTACATTTGACCAGGAATTGAATTTTAACACTCATCTTGATAACATTATTTTGAAGGGCTTTAGAATGCTAGGTTAGCCTAAAGCCATAAAAAGTTTATATTATTGTTTAGTTCGTAGTATTTTAGAATATAACTGTGTCGTGTGGTCACCCTATTATAACTCCCACATTAAACGGCTTGAAAATGTACAAAATAAGTTTTGCAAATTTATTTTGTACAAGCATAGATTTCCTTATAGAGATATTCCATATAACGTCAGATCCCAGTTGGTAGGCTTGGATTCCTTGGAAAAAAGAAGACAACTTGCAATGTTATTTTTTCTATTTAAATTAATTAACGGGCACATTGACAGCAGTATGCTTTTATCTAATATCTTTTTCAAAATACCAGCAAGATCTACCCGCCACAGAAAATTATTTTATGAGAGACCATATCGCACAAACTATGGTTTTAGACGAATATCTGATCGACTTGTGAAGGTCTATAATGATGATATTAATGACTGTGATTTGTTTGGCTGTTCATTCTTGAGCTTTAAAAAGAAGATCTTATCTCGATAGTTATTGTTCTTTTAAAATTTTATGTACATTTTCAGCAAAGTGGATATCTTTATAATGATTATGTTGTGTACCATTTGGAATGTTTTGTAATTCTGTCGTGTACTTGCCAAATAAATAAATAAATAAACTATCATGTTGAAAGCCCCTAATGTATTTCGAACCAATTTATCAACTATGATATATATTTTTTCCTATTAGTAGAGTTAAAAAAAGGTCTTTATATCAGGAAAGTGCAAGTTTGCCCTTAATAAATGGGTCATTGCCATGTTTGAGGCACATCCATCTAAAGTTAAGCTTTTCATTAAAATTCCTGTGCTTTCAAGTTGATAAAGACAATTTTGCACTAGGTTGATCCTGACAGTGAGTCGATTAAAAAATAAGCTACTGGCACTTTCCATCGACAATTATACCGAACAACCATGTTACCTAGCACATTACTAGCCTTTAGTAAAATATCACTATCTTTTAAACCTGTACCGAAATTCACATACCCAACATGCCTACTACCGGTCCACTGGACATGTTCTCTAATGTTTTTCGCAAAGAACAGCGGTATTACTCGGTTCGAAATTATCTCTCGTCGTACCCATAATTTTCTTAGATTGGGATCCTTTGGAAATCCAAATATTATTCAACAAAAAATAGGTTATATAAAGTTTCAGGGGAATTTTATCCGTCCAATGTTAATTTACCTATGGAATTTTATTTTGTCATCTTTCTTCCACCATCTTGTACAATTCACAGCACAACATGACATCACCATTTTCAGAAATATTATAAAATATCGAATATACCGGTGCCATAACGTCAAAATCGCATTGAAACATATAACAAAGGTATTTCGTTTTGCCATGCTGAGCTCTATCCTTCACATCCTCTCGCACTCCGCCGGTAGCGATTCGATGAACAGCAAGGCCGATCCATAGTGTAATATGTCATTGGGAAACACCATGTTATCAGAACCAGTGACAGGTCTCAACAAAATATTAATAGCAGGATGATATGCATCTTCAGTGACGAGTGGCTGGTCCTTCCTATCCACAGAACTGAAAGTTAGAAAGGACCAAGTCCAGCAAGCTGCAACTGCAATTCAGGACATTTTTAAACTGAGCTAGATCAAAAAATGCCATAAAATCCCTTAGGGCAGCAAGTTTGGGGTTTAAATCATAGACATTATCCAGCATAAATTTTACATTAAAATCACCCAGCAGTACAATCTCCTGGTCTACTCTAAATGATGAAAGGTAATCAAAAAGAACTAGATACTCATCCAAAGGTGAATTAGGTTGCATATAACAAAAATAAAAATATATGAATTATTAACACTCACTTTGCAACCAACTTCCAAGTCCTTCAAACTAACTCTGACTGAAGACAACTCATGTCTCACAGCCAGCAGAACCCCACCTCCTCTCGTAACACCAAGAGCCGCAAGATTTCGGTTCTTAGATAGACTATAGTTGCTGCCAAAAAGTTCCTGGTGCTGTACACCATCCTTAAGCCAAGTCTCTGATATGCACATAACTTGATATTCACCACTAGATACGGCCCTATAGAATTCATGTATCTTGCTATTCAGTCCGCGAACATTTTGATAAATACCAGAGATATTCCCACTGGACAAGGTTGCTAGTTTTTTTTGTTTCCGGTGACTCTGCATGGAGACAATTGTATGTATGCTTCAGCAGTATTTATCAAAATGTTCGCGGACTGAATAGCAAGATACATGAATTCTATAGGGCCGTATCTAGTGGTGAATATCAAGTTATGTGCATATCAGAGACTTGGCTTAAGGAATACGCCTTTGAAGTTCAATTTTCAAATTGCGATATTCTTGTCGCTGTTTGGGAGTCTTATCCACATTGACAGAGAGGTGCCTTAGATCAGGTTTCATGGCGTTATGAATAACCTCTTGACAGAGATCAGCAGAATCACATATTACTCTGATCGACCGGATTTTAGTCTCAACCTGCGTTCCCAATCAGTATTATTCTCCGAAAAATCAGACTCAACACACTCCTTGATAACGGTTGTAAGTGCTTTCTTAATGTCTTGCATAGATTCAGGGCAATTAAACAACATAAAAATCGTTGTTCTAGTGTTATTGAGATGGGCCGATAGTTACCTGGGTCATTTTTATCTCCTTCTGTAAATATAGGAATAACCTTGCTGTTTAAGCTTACTTGGAAAGAATCCTGAGATGAAACGTTTATTAATGATAATTGAAAGAGTTACTGCTGTACCTGTACTAATATGCTTTAAAATATTATTGCCTAGCCCAAAAACATTTTGAGCTGTGCTGTTGCTCATGCCATGAATTAATCCATTTACTTCAGAATAAGGGTGAAATTGTTGTAAATGAGTTTGGCTGTCGTATTTGAGGGATCCTGACCTGTCCCTTGAATGGTGGCTGTAATGCCATTGGAAATATTTTAAAAAAATATATTAAATTCCTCTGACGTGATATTAGAGGCAAAATCACATTTACTGTTATTCCTGCCACTATTATAAATAATATTCCATAGGACCCTAGGTTTGTTGACGCTATCAGAGTATAACAAACCAACGAGTAGCGACATAAAGCGTCGCGTCGGCACCTTTGATGTTCAAGCCACCTAGACAGAAAGCCGAACATGTGTTTCCGATCAGCTGGTAAACCTAGTCATTCCGATATAAATCGATAAAGGTGGAGATCAGTATTTAATTTATATTTCATTTTAAAAACGGCCTAATTTGGGAAAAAAATAAATTACATTATGACCACAAAGTGTGAAAATTGTCGTAAAATTGTAAAAATCGTAAATAATGTTATGAAGTAAAACAAACACAACGTGAAAAATACAATACTTATCTACTTTAAAAGCGAGTTTAAAAGTGTGAAAATTACAATAGTGTGATGAAAATCGCAGTAGCAATCAGTGTATTATACTAATAATCTAAAAAGAAATCATTAGGAATTTTTTATGAACGTACTTACATCAGTATTGTCTCCTATTGTTCTGTAAGCTTTGACCTTTTTAGTTCAGGCATTGTCTTTGGTTTTAAAGTGTCGTTTTGGTTTTTAACGTAATTGTTTAAAAGAATGTTTGAAACAGTTTTTATTAGAGCCTTAATAATGTATTGTTGGTTATGTTCTGGACAAGGTTCTGGACAATTGTGGCCCATAAACAAATCAAGGTCTAATCCATCAATTGTTTCAGCACACATTTTCATAAGGACATATCTCTGATTTTTATGTCTTAAAAAGCACTCCTCGTTCAGTAACATTTTTTGTAAAACCACATATATGTATGACGAACAAGTTACTACATCAAGGTTTGGATAACAAAGTCCTCCCCGATCATTTGCATTGATTAATTCTGTTCTTAGATTTAAGTCCATTTCATTTTCTGTTAAAAACACTTTACAATATTTACATTGAAGTCTTTTTAAAAGTGAAAATACAGCATAACCAGAAATATACACTATTGAAGGCAAAACTGTATCAGAAATTTCTGAAATATCGTCCTCACTAATTTCACAGTTGTTCCTCAACTCTACTGCAATGTGGACATTTTCGATTTTGTCACCTTCAACAAACTCTGAAAGTCTGTCCTTAGAAATTTCTAAATCTCCAAATTTATTTGACTTGAACATAAGAGGAACTACACTTTTCATCCATAGTTTACTTTCCGATTCAAAGATCTGACGAATTGAGATATGGTATTGCGGCCCAGCTTGATATCTAAAATGTTATGAAAATTACAAATACTCGGGATAAGTATATTATGATTTCAAATATATAATTAAGGGCTGGCAGAATCTACTTGTACAAAATAATCACCAAGAATCAAATCCTAAAAAAAAGGATATAAATGCGATAGAACTACATGATATATGGACAATAAGCTCTGTTTAGGAAAAAAACATGCAATAATGATGTGGGTAAGTAAGTACTGTACTGCACTGTACTGTCCTGAGTAGATACTACTTGGCAAGCAAATAATCATTTACAAAAAGCCATGCAAAAAGCAAATTAATACGGAACCAATCTAAACCTGCTACCTATATTTCCCAAAGCGTTCTTCTAATTCGTCAGTTTGTATTTGGCCAAGAAGAATGTAATTCATGTCTTTCTGATACAGACAATACTTGGAAATTTTAAGGAATGCCAGAGATGTATGTGCTACTGCTAAATGGGTTTCCTTTGTTAGGTGACCACCACCATTACATGATTTCCAATGTTGGAGCCATTGTAAAAATTTATTGAGAAACTCAAATATATGATGTGATTCTTTAGTTACTGGCTCTTGATAAATATTTCTCAACCTTTTTCCCTTATATGGTGTTTTTACGTTTACTATGCTCCACCACCTAAAGTCCATTCAAGGCTATTGCGCTGTTAAGTCAGAATTTCTGACGTCAAAAGAAAAGATCCGTACGTCTTAGATAGACTCGTTCGTTATTTTTTACACTAGCCAAAAGATGTCTCTGTACCTGTTTTCTATTCCAGAGCACGTTCCGTTTTTATCAATTTTACATACTTATTACTTATGGCAGCTTCGGAGTGGTTTAATTCAATGCACAAATTCGACAGGCAAATATAATGCCACCAGGAATAACAGCAACATATATAGAACAGCTTATTTACCTAGTAATCGTGCGCCGATATCCTTTGATTTGGGAAAGTTAAAAACCAACTTTTTCAAATTTTAGAAGAGGGCTATGACAATATTGTTTTAAGCGTCTGGGCATCTGAATAATACTTTTGACAGTTTAATTTAAAATAATAATATGCTTTTTATCGTTTAAAATCCGTTTAAAAACGATTTTAAATGGCAAATTTGTGTAAAAATCCGAAAATTCGGACTTTTTTACGCCTATAGTCATGGCTTCGGACAAATTTGTCGTGGATTTTGAAGCGAAAATTCATTTTAAATTCAACCGTCCATTAAGAATAAGCTGTGCTATGGATCCAAATACACTGCGAATATAATAATTAAAAAATAATACTTTTGACGGTTCGTTTGATTTAAAATATGCTTTTTTATCGTCTAAAATCCATTTAAAACGATTTTAAATGGCAAAATTGTATATAATACCGCCCTAGCGGCTAGAATTGGTTTGCGCATTTCCGTCTCATTTGCCGAGATTTGTCCTCATATGGCCGCGTAAGATGTTTACACATCAAAAATACATTTTTTCTAGAGATATAATTTTTTAGTATTATCAAATAAATAAAAAATATATATTACTTACATTGTGCACAGCTTTCCAGGGTAAAAGTGGCATACTAGCATCTTTTTCACGTGTGAAATTATGCACCAATTTTAAAATTAAAGCTTGCTCTTTCTCACTGAACCGGTGGGGCATCTCAAAACGATTTTTATTAGCAATTATTAGCGTAAAACACAAACCAACCACCAACAAATCAATAAATGAATTAAATCTGTTATTTTCGTTATGATATTTTTACATTGACGCCAATCGATGTCAAAGATTCCAATTTGACGGACCAATTTAGTACATACGTTCATTGCATAAAGAAAGATGGAATGATATGACGTAACAGCGCAATAGACTTGAACGGACTTTACATAAAATTTCTATGTAATCTGCAGTAGAGTCATAATTAGATAAATTAATTTTTGGACCAAATTCCCTGAGAGCTACCACAATATTTTTGTTTAAAACTTGTAGAGCCAGTTTAACATTTTGTCTCTCAAGTGGGCTAGGGTACAAAGCCTTTAGAGATAGCGTATATCCATACTTCAAAAGTTGACCACATTCCTTTGTGTGCATATCTTTAATCGTTTGAAAAGATGCAATTTTTAAATTTCTGTTGGAGTTGGTTTATCCAGTTATTTCTCAAATTTTTTAAAATGTGTACAGGATCTACTACAAAAAAAAAGAGGTCGTGTGGGACTGCAAGGATGAGCATATTCAACAAGAAGCTCTGGGGGGTTACGAAACATAGACATGGCTTTCCTATTAATTGCATGATTATCTGTCACTACAACTATGACTTCAAACCCTATTTTTTCCAAGCCCTCTATGACTTTTTTAATAAACTTATGCAGAGTTTCTCCATTTAAAGTTTTTACTGGCAATATATGTACGACTTCCTTATAAGGTGAAAGCAAACTATTAACCATAAATACAGCGCTCTCAGGAACATTATATGCAGCACCCACAATATTTCCACCTTTAAAATCAAAACATGGCTTTAAATGGATTTCGTCTACCAATAGAGTAATAAGTTTATCACTGTCTTACAAGTGTTTAAATTTAGACCTCACATATTGAAGAAAGTTATCGTCAAGCTGCTCAACTATAGGATCAGTGGTAAATTGACTACAAACTTTCCTGATTGTACTACTACATGGTAACGTCAAGTGATTTGAGTTGCGCAAAAATTTGTAACAGTGTGGAGATATTGATAACAAAAGGCTACAGAATAATGTTGTCTTCCGTGAATATCTTAGAGCCCCGTTTTTTTCAATCTTTAAAAAGTTAACTTGCTCCTGAATAAATTCAATTTCGTTGTTCTTCTCCGGAAGTTTATTTAACATCGACTCCAAAATATCTGTTATTATGCCACAACTATTTTCAACACTTTTTGTTTCATTTTTTTCTGTTAAATACTTTCCAGCTTCCAACAAAATATCTTCTAATTTATTCATATTATCCACGAGCAAAGGAAATATAATTTTTTCATTATTTGAGGACTTCAAACTTGATACCTTGTTACCACAATGCTCTAAACTTATATTAAAATCCTGGTTCATATAAAGTAGTCCCTTTATAACTGGATTAGGTATTTTCTCAATATAAATAAAAAGAATATGATGTCGTTTCGAAATGATGCAATTAGTTAAATTCGGATTTTTATTAATTTTTGTAAAAGCTTCTTCAAAATTAACAAATTCCCTTTCAGCAATATACATGTTGGAAGTAGTTATGCTTTCAGATATGGTTCGTTTAATGAGATCACACTCCATTCTTAATTTTTTACTTTCCGGATTTTCTCGATATGAACATGTAGGTGATGAAACATATTCAGGGCAACCCGGCAATTTACTAGGAACCGCACCTAAAATTTTAGAGCAGCAAATTTAGTTGTTAACAATATAACCTGGGTACGTAGGTCAAAAATTCAAATAAGCAACCACTAACCTTTTTCGAGTCTTGGAATCTTTAAAGGAGCTGTAACATAATTTCCAGTTCTTTCATCATACGTACTCATGGTTCTTTTAATATCCCATTCATTAACATGCAATTCGCAAACCTATCAATCAAATTTCTGGTGTAATAAGTATACTAAACCTACTTACTTTTTAGACTAATTACCCTCGATGAACCTGAAGGCGTAAAACCGACTCTCTTTATCGCCTGTATCCACATTTTCTTTAACTTCGGATCACTTGGGAATTTAAAAGTAGACACTTTCGAGTTTTTATCATAATTACCCCTGCATTTAGGTACCACGCAATGAAAGGGCATTTTGTTTGTTTTTTGTTCAACACAAATACCTACACAAACACTTTCACTTCCTGTTTAAATTAAAAGAGGACTTTTTAAATCTATTTTAATGGCTCAAATTACTTAAAAAGTTTTTATCAGACCACACTAAAGAGACACATTATCCAGTAGACACTAACATACAACTAGGGAAAACACAATGCTTAAAAAAGATTAAACATGTTAGGTATCTTAGTTTGAACTACCTTGTACCATACTAGGACACTAATAAACATAATTTACTTAAAGAAAATCTATTTACGCGTTTGAAACCACGAAAATCTTTGATTTTTTTCCGCGACACACCGGTAAAGAACTAAGGGCTATCTATAAATTTCCAAACTGAATCATCGACTTGCTTCAACAGCTGATCATCAAAACAAAGCTTCAGTACTCCGGCTTTCTGTCTAGGTGGCGTTGGTTCAAGGGACCGATTCCGGCAGAGCCGATGACAGATGGACTTTATATTTGTAAACTGCTCAAACCATGAAGTGGCTCGAAAGGAAGCGACTCTGCGACTACACTATAGAAAACTTGAAGTGGAAAATTGCTCATTTTTCATATTTGAATCCTATTCCGTAAAGCTTTTCTATAATATAGTGGTTTTTCCTACTTCCTGTCACCCTTGTCAATAATAATTATAAAAATATAATACTTATATTTCTTCTAGGATTTATTGATAAAGGAATCTCAATAGTTTCTTGGGATTTTATTTAAATTTTTAGTTTCCTTTAATGAGGGTGCGTTGAGAGAAAAATAAACCCCTGTATTTTATGATTTCATTTATCATATTAAGATGTTGATGTGTCAATTTTTAACCTAAATAAAGCACTTTGAGCTTACACCCGCCTGGTTTGGAGGCTATTGAAGGGGTGTAGCAGAGGTTTTTGATAGGTAGTAGAAAAATATAATATTGTACGACGTTTTGAGCGGTTCTCAAATAGACATTTCTTATTGTACTAGTTTCTAGTTTCAGCAACTTCTTGATATTATTAATAGTACTCCATTTCTTTAAATTACGATAAGTTATATTTACAAAAGTATTGGGTATATTTTTTGAACCATTGAAATGAGGAGGAAAATTAAAACTCGCAACAGCACAAATAAAAAGTTTTTATTGATTCTGTAACTGTTATCAGTAGGCTAAGGAGATGTAAGTCAGGAGTACTTAATTACTTACCCGACTTGCCTTAAGGGATTCTAACCCTCACACCCACTGTTATGAAGACCATGGTGTTAAATTATTAATTTAAGTAAAAGACAACAATTTTCACTAGTCCAACAACTTTTATTAATCATAGGTTATTTTCGGCGTAGATTTCGGCAGAAATGCAACAAAAATGTTTAATTTCAATGTTTAGTAAACAAATTTTGACATACGAGTACAACCAAAAATAAGAAATTACCACCTAAACGCAGGACTAAGCCACCACAGGGAGGGATGACTGACTATGTCCTGTATACCTAAGGCATGGCTCGAAAAAAAAACTATTACTGAATGATGGTCTAACATTAGCAACCTCTCTTGTCAAGAGTAAGAGAGCACCTACATTCCCGCCGACCTTGTTCGATCCTCCTCCGTCTCGGTACTCTATTTACACTGTTGACAGATATATTCGGTAAAAATCCTAGCAGAAGCATTTAAAGGGATAAAACTTGAACTGTCTTCCCAGGGACATAAACTTCGGTTAACTTAAATACTAGCTTTACAAATAAACATTATGGTAACAATTTACCGTTACATAACCCTACCAATAAACCATCCAATATTACTCAAAACAATGAGCACAAATTAACAATACCATATCTAGATCAGATAACTTAAAAAAAAATGCTTTAAGAGAACATACACAGTTCTAAACGCTACTATTTACATACATACATAAGTTTTCATAAATGAGTGTAAATTGTTATGAAACGAAAAATGCAATAATTTTTTTCAACTATACATGTGTGAGGATTTTGAATTTCCGAATGCCTTTTTTATCAGAACTATTACATTTCAGATGTCTATTATTAAATTTGAAAGTATAAAATATTTTTAATCATATAAATAGTTTTAATACAAACAGCTTGGGAAAATTTGAACAGGTATGGAAAAATTGAAGTTTTTCAAATATATTCACTAAATAATTAGAATTTTTTTTCGCCTGTACATATGTTCTCAAACTGCGAGTTGAAAATACTTTCAAGGCTGTATATAAAATAAACCCTCTTTTCTGGTGGTGATGATAAATCACCAAAAGTACCTTTAATTGCACCAAAAGTTTTAAAAAGAGACAGAAGTTTGTCTACATCAATACTAGTACATTCTCTGCTAAAAGCATAGCAAATGTCACATGAATGTACTTCCAGACACCTTTTCATCAAATATCCACAGACATAATATATAGCATTCTGTGTTGAAACGGTTTCTTTCCGGTAATTGCAATCAGGCAAGGAAATTGCTGCAGTTGATGTTTCCGCCTCCTTATTAATAATATCTACTATGTCCATGGATTTTAAAATAATGAGAACATTATCTAAATCCTCCCTACAATTCATGTGATTTGAGTCGAAATAAATCTGCAAAAATAATTTTCTGAAGGCACTTTGAAACTGTATTGGTGTGGGATTTATGCAATTGTCTCCCTCTTGCCTTACACTTCCAAATCAATTTTCTAGACAATCAGTCTTCTGGTTTTAAGATATTTATACTAACAGTTTAAAAGTGTTTGCTATAGACCAACATTTAATAATCTTGACCATTTTTGTTTAATACCTTTAAATTTGGCAAAAAATCCAAAGCTTCGTTTAAAAATTCCAACTGTGAATCAGATCTGTCAAATACATTCTTAAATTTATAAGAATTATTTAATGATAAACAGTTCAAGATATCAAACAGATTACTAGATTTTTGTACAATTTAAATTGTTGCAAAAGCTTCATTTGGAAGTGCACCCAAACTCATGTATGTATTCATACCACTGGCAATTGAGTCGAGTCGCTCAAAAGTTGAGCGGCATAACTCACTCCCATTTTTTCAAAAGTTGTGGGATTAAGGTGAGAATTAGTGACTTTAGGTGCTCACCTGTAGAACTGATTTTTATCGGATTTATAGAAACATTTAATAAATGACCAATACTACCCTGAAAGCAAAAGGTCTGCTTAAGTTACTGCGGGTGGCCTTAATTAAATGACATGGATCAAAAATATAGAACATATTCTCACCTCCTACCTGAAACTCTGTATTTTCAGGTGTAATTTCTAGACATTTAATCAAATCAATAAATTTCGAGCCCATGTCACTTGCTATGCCTTCCACTTTTAAATATATATACTTTAAATTTAAAAAACAATCTTCTAAAATAGTACGAAGATTATCACCCTCGATACAAAGGATGCAGTGTTTATCCTTATCAGTCATTGTCTTCATTTTGATTTCAAGGGCCTTATATACGGATTTATTATGTAGTCATAGTTGACATTGCAGCTCTTCAGTATATATAGTTGGTGAAAGGTGAGAAGGTAGAACACAATTATCTTTTCTTATGTTGATTGGTTGAATATCATCCAAATTCACCCATTTTGTTTCTTCATCTTTTGAAATACTAGGACCTAAAAGTGATAATGATAATGAAGGTATTGTTGATACAGTATTAAAAACAAGCATAAGGCTATTTAATTGCAGTCAAACAATATCATGTTAGTACCAATAAAGTGTTTGACAAATATCAATTAGTAAAACTCAGATAAAAACTGGAACTATTTATGTGACCAGTAGATACTTTCTATTGGGTACATAACTCATAAAACCGGTAGTGGTTTTAGTACATATTGTTTTTTTGAATTATCGTGATTATAGGATGAGGTGAAATATCTGAATTTTGAGTACCTATCATGGTAATTACTGTTTTATAACTCACTTGTAAATAATAAATCCAACCAATAAAATTTTTCTACTCATGGAATTCAACATGATGCTGCTAAAATCAGTCATAATGATTAGACAAACGAAATAGCTGTAACAGTTTTTGCCATTAGAAACAATACTGATACTTTGATTTTTTTATGTCAATGAACAATTGCTATAAAGATTTACCTGCAAGGATCTTGATTTTCTTTGGTGGTTCTTGACTTGTCCTAAATACCCACTGTAGATATTTACCAAATACTTGCATCAGGTACGAAGTGATTTCATGCAGAGGTTATCTTAGAAAAATACATTTCCTCAAAGAGAACTTCACATAGTCTATATGCCATCATTTGTTTAACATGGTTTATCCAGTATATCACTTCTAATAGAAGCCCCTGTCCAGACTTTGGCACTGAAAGAAAAATTTCATTACATCTACCTATGATGACTGTAATTTATAAAACTTAAAAAAATTATATTTAACACAAGCTTGGTCATTTTGCAATTTTTGATTACAATACAGGAGGGGTAGAGATTTGAAGCTTGTCATTATACCCAGAAAATGAATCATTTATAACACATCAAGGCACATATTATTGCAGTTTTGGAATGCTAGCTAAGTTCTGCATGTGATGTATTTTACAATTCACAATCAAAATGTAAGTGGACTTGAATTAGACATCTACACATTTGGCAAAACTAGAGTACCTAGAGCAAAACCTCTAAACGTCAAGTGTGATGTAATTTTGTTATAAGTTTATCGATATAAACTCGTCTATGAACTTGCCGAGGTGGTCATTTGAGATATATTATATTTCATACCTAATTCCTATGTTTTAGCTTTACAGTAAAGGCATAAAGTTCAAAATATTCCATTAGCTTTTCGTTGTATCCAAATAAGAAAATAGTCAGTTTTTATTGAGACACCCTTTATATATGGATGCTATACTTGTGTACAACAAATATTATGTTTAATAAAATAAAACAAAAAAAAAACAGAAACAAATTAAAAGTTAACAAAAATCTTACAAGAAAATATGTCTCTTAAGAGGTTGGGTTATCACATAATAGAACTAAATAATGCTGATTTAGTTACGGTGTTTTAGAAACAGAATCAAATAGCAATTCTGCTAATTTCTTTTTGACAATAACTTGAATTTTTGTTTAGGAAGATACTAATTATTTTATTGGAATTATTGGTTAAGGTAAATTTTTTTGGCAACAAATAACTGTTTCTAACTTGATGCCTAAATATCCATAATTACCAACTAGCTCATTGTTATTGAGGGGCCAACCTACAATGATGTTTTTCTGTCTATTTTCAAAAAATCCTTAATCCTTTGTTTGTAGTAAACTCCTTTTCATTGTCTTTTATACAATAGTAGCAGACATTGATAAACAGAAGCATAATCTCTCCAAAATATTTAATATTGTCCAAATTTGTTGTTCGGAAGATTCGGGAATATTTACTGGAAATTAGGGTATGATTCAAACTAGAATATTACATCTGTGATTCAAACGCACTAAAGACACGTTATGCTAGAGAGAAACTCTACATTACGCACACAAAATATTTTGTGATTACACAAACCGAACCGCTCTTCCTCGTCTATTCTATTTTTCCTTTTCCGCGAAATAAAAATCGTTTGTTAGGTTCAGTTTTTAGGTTACTATGAAAAATATCAGGCCTTACAACAAATAACTTCTACAAACTAATACAGGCCGGAATAATTTAATTCCTTTACAATAGAATTATTTTGCTGGAAATTGCCCAAAGATTCTTCATGTGAGAACAGCATAACAAATTTTATAGGAACATACTCTAAATAAGAAAGACCATTTTTTAAGCAAATATACGGGTGCATTATTATTCTACTTTTGAAAATGTTTGCTCAATGTAGAATGTGGAGATATATGTTGTTGGATAAAAAAAAACTTAAAACTTAGAACAGTCTAGCAATACACATTACATGTACCTAACGTCTTTTGGAATTCAATTTATCACTTATAAATTGTACTTTTTCATCACTGATACTCCTGTATCAAAATTTATCTATTCTTCAAGAGTAATTACTAGCGATTAATTTAAATTTCAATATAAAAAAAAACAGCCATTATATTAAGGATTAGTGTTAGTAGCTATGTAGTTAGTAGCTATGTACTTACCGGTCATAATCTTTAGAAGAAATTTGAAGAAATATTTTCTCCAGATCTAATTGAACAGGCACGATATGCACAAGAAATACCCGGCATGATTATACACTTATTCAGTTTTAAAATTTTGAAATTACGACACAATTCAAAACCAAAACGCACTTATCAGAATTCGTAATTGACGCGCTGCAACAAAAGTCAGTTTGACGGAAAGACTTTATATTTCGCACATGCCCAGCAAAATTTGGTCCCCCAGCTGTCGCTACTCGTTGGTTTGTTATACTCTGACACTATTGCCTAGTTCATTATGGTAATATTTTCTTTTCTCAACAATTATTTTTTGCTTGTTAATCTTTTTTCAATTTATTAACTAATTCAGAAATATCAATATTTGCATTCTGCCTGTTAAAAGTAATTAATAAATTCACGTTATCTCTATACATTTTAAGCCCATTATTAAAACAATTTTTATTTTTATTTCTATCATGTATGGGTTTAGGTCTCAACAATTGAGAGGTCTTTCCAAGAAAAATACTTGGCGAAATCAAGTAAAACCTGAAATATTTTTAGATGGATATTTGTGAAGTACACGTACATGTATCTAACAAAACAAGTGCTTCAAGTAAAATACTTGAATTACCTATAAATGCTTGAAGTAAATATTAAAGTAATTTACTTCAGGTACTGAAGGAAACAATTAAAGGAACACTTTGAACACATTTAGTTAATGAAGTTTAAGAATTATGTCGCAATAATCTTTTAATTTTGTCTACTTATGTGATAGAGTTCGCTTCTTATGTTTCGTAGGCACAACAAAAACGTACAACCATAACCATGCACAAAAACGTAAATAGTGTTTTTTTCTATATTTTTTGATCTGCGGCCTGACAGGCATGCTTACGTTTTAAATTTCATAGACTGTATTTGGTATGTAACCACACCACATTTCTAGGACTCCGGAACTGCTTCTGACACCTCGATTCCTGTACTGCAACTGCGTGGGTGTTAGCGGCGCTCTCAACGTGCAGCCGCCACCCGAACCCGTCGAGATGGCAGGGGAAATCACCGGTGTGTCGCATCACTCGGTCGGCTCCGATTTAGAAAGCCAGGTGTCGCTGCCTAGGTCCTATACGCTGCCCAGAGAGTTCAAGTATTATAGAAGGTAGAACATTTATTTAATCCACTTAATGTTTAATGATCCAATGATTCAGGTAGTTTTACAAGCGATTTAAACCATTTTTTCAACGTAGCGTATTTCTCAATAACAGAACAGTTAAGATTTTGTTTTTTATTTAGGCAAAGGATGGGTCGACCGATCCAACCAGTCGCTTCGACCAATAGCAGCGACGCTGACGTCGACAGCGCCGATGACGAATCGGATAGTAACCCCCCTCCGCCGGTGCTGATCCGGCCCTTGAGGAGGCCGTACAGACACGAAACGCAGTTGTGACAGACACGAGTTTTTGTTATTTTACGTGATGTTGAAATTTCGGAGCGCCTAATTTAAGAGATTGGAGATGAGACCCCCCCCCCATAAAACATGAATGTTGTTTGTTTTTTGTTAAACATGTTTGTTCGTTGTTGCTGACTTGAAATGCCTCTGGAAAAGTGAGATGTTAATCTATAGAATACACTTTAAAAATGACCCTCATACAGCTTTATTTGTATTCTTTACTTTTCACATTTAAATATTCCTATACGGGTGTGTCGAGCAAACACTGCTTACATAATGGTTATTGGAATACTATAAATTACGACTTTTCAGGACCACTAGCACTCTCTGTATATTTGAAGTTTTATTAAGTAGTTAAGTAGATTCTTGTGAACCAATTCCACTGCCTGTAATTTGCTTGATCTCTGCTGACTCCTTGATAATTAAAGAAGAATTGAGAGAGACATATAATTTTACATATTCTCACCCCTAAAATGAAATTTTTAATTGTTTTTCAAAATTATAAGCCTGGAAATGATACGAAATTTTAATACAGTGCTGAGGAAAAAAAACGCTTATTATGAGTCGTATCTCATTAAAAGGAACACATATATAGATTCGTACAAGCAATGCTTAAAACTTTGGAAAAAATTTGCTTATACACTGAGTGCTTTCGGCTGAAGTTTATTTTAACTACCCTTCTCATAAGAAAAAATAAGAAATATTCATTCACAGAGAATTCTAGATACTAAAGTCGTTTAAATCCGGATCTTGATTCTTTTATTATGTTAATTATTTGTTTTGCCAATAAATCAATTCATTGATTCAGCGGTAATTATTTCCCACGTTGGTTTGGGTTAATAAACATCGAGCCACATTACATGCAACACAAACAAAATATTACATTTCCACTAATGGTTTTTGTATAAATTGAATGAAGGACATTATGAAAATCTTAAAACGTGATTTAATTTTCTCATTTGATTTGCCAATTTCACCATATTCGATGCACCAAAATAAGCATTGTAGATTGATAAACGTGATAGCTATATCCGACGATCGTTTTTTTTTTATTAACATGTATTTGGTTGTTAAGGGTTTAGTCTGTATATATATGTTTGTATAAAGCCATTTTTATATGCCATTTACAAATTTTTATAATACATATTTTTATACCATTGTAATATTTAACAAGCATATTAATTTATTTTGTAAATCTTTTTTAATTTTATAATATAAAGTTAGTTGAAGAATGGTAAGGGTTTTCTTGGTACGTGAGCCCATTTAACATCAATTTTTTTCGTTTGTAGTGCATATCGAAAAATGGTCAAAACTCGTCAGATACATGCTTATTTGTTTGGGCCTTAGTTGTATTTTTGACCTTTTGTATTGGACGTTTTGGTTTTCCACCCTTTTATCGAGAGCCACATTTTTATAGATGAATTTCAACTACGTGATGGAATTCAAATTTACTGTGAAGGTTGGTGAAGGCCGTATCTACAAAAAAAAATCAAAAAACGAGTTTTTACCTATATGGATTCTTACGATATTATACTATCATTTTGCAACCTGAAAATGCCGTATCTGCAAAATCGAGTCAATTTCTTAATCATAATGCCGTATCCGCTTGTGACTCAATCAAAACGCGGTATCTGCATCGCGCGAAATGTAAATACTGCGTTTCAATCGAGTAACACGCATACACGGCGTTTTAATTAAGAATTCGCATTAGTATTAGCTGAGGCCGCGTAGCTAAAAAGTGTATTTTGTGTATATAGTGATTGTTTATTATCTATTTGACGAACAAAATATAACGTTCAATGCTGTTGGCAGCACATGCAAAGGAAATATGAATGTAAAAAGATGACGTTTATAACTGGAAAAATTTCGCCTTCATTGGAAAGCCAAATAAAAACACTGGAGAAAAGCGTCCATATCTTTGAGATATGGTTCAAATTGTGACTGAACGAGGCAAATTCACTCTCAAATATCGTAATAGCTTCAATGTTCCCTTACTACAGACGCTTGATTTCCTGCAGAATAAAGAAATGAAGAAAAATCAACTTTTAAGGCCTGTATCTTCTCTTCAACAACCCAGAGGATTGTCTCAGGAGAAAAAGCAGAATCTACTCAAACAGTTGGGTGATGTTTTCCCGGAAAATAGAAAAACATTTTGGGGAAAGTCTACCAACATTAAAAGAAACTAAAGAAGAAAGGGATTCTTGAAATATTAATTATTATTGTTTATTAGAACATGTTTTATTTCATTGAGTTTTTAATATGCTTTTTAATTTTTATTCCTAAAAAGTGAAAATAACTTACTTCTTAGTGTTTGATTTTATTTAGCTGCAGATACGGCATCACAAGTATACCACATAATGAACCCAGTGCTTAATGAAAACGCCGTAAGTGCTTTTTTGAAAAAGTAGATTAGGTAACACAATTTTTTTAGAATCACATATTTTGGGTTTTATTCTAATTACTATAGCACATTTTTTAATTAAATAAAAGGAAAAAAAGTAAGGAGTCCAAGCAAAAAAAACCTTAAACTCCATTTTCTCAGATTTATGTTGCTTGTAGATACGGCATTTTAATTGAGGAGGGCAGAGATGTGCTATCGATTTTCATACAATCGAAACCATCGCATATTTGAAGAATACAATACATCTTCTCTTTCCACGTGAGAGCTCGAATATACGGATACTCGGGGGTAATTCTTGAACACACAGTCAAACAGCAAAACGCATAGGAAGGACATATCTAACAAAACACATCATAGACATCGGGAAGACTAAGCCAATAAAAAGTCGACCATATTTGTTATATTTATTGCTAAACATTGAAACATGAGGAAGGGTAGCTTATGAAATTAATTTGATTTTGTTTGCCGATATTGTACTAAAAATTACCTACTACGATGACCATATATACTTTTTTTAGTAGGACAGTACTTTTTGTTTAAACTGTCCTACTGTTCTTCAAAGGTTTATCAAGTACAACTAAATGTATTTTTTTTCTAAGATAGACAAAACTGCCCTACTTTTTGTTGAAGTGAAGAGAGAAATAATTATGAAAAAAAAAATTATGTGTCTCACCTTTATACCGAGCTCGACGATTCACCAACTTATTGGCAACATCGGATTTTTACGGCTGGCCCCGGGAAGTCCCGAGCCCGTAGGGGAATTCCCTGGTCGACATAAATATCGTATTATTTGTTAAAGCAACAACGTGAGTACCGCAGTGCGTTACTAGATAATATTTTTATAAAGCATATGTTATGTAAAGTATATTTCAGAAGATTTGGACGTTTATTTTTTTGATAGCGTCGATCGTTAGTGTATTTTAAAATGGAGAAAACAAAAGACATTATTTGGAAGTATTGCATTTCTAAAGAAAACAATGTTTACCAGTGCATGTATTGCAGTTTGCAGTATAAAACGTTTTTTAAAAATGCGTCCAGAATGAAGGCACACTTAAGTAAAGTTTGTAAAAACTGTCCTAAGCAAATTAAAAGGAAATTTATGCAGCGTGACTAAGAAGAAAATGCCTCATCAAGCGACAATGACAATGAATGTGTGTTGGTAAATGAAAGCATTTTGAGTAATAATTCCACTGTTATTGCCTCTGAATCAGAATGGTCAATTCCGGAAATACTACCACCACAACCGTCAACCTCAAGTTTTACCGCTACTTGTAGTACTATTAGCAGAACCAGTATCGACATTGATCTTGAAATGCCGCCCCATCTACTTCCAATGTTGTGAATGAAATCATTAAACCTGCTACTTCTTTAATGAAACCTGAGACTTCTAGAAGTATTTTTGAATTTACTGATCGAATTTCGAAAAAAGATCAAATAAGTGCGGTAGATTATTGCTAATATACGGGAACCCCAAAAAAAAAATAAAAATGCGGTAGATATAAGCACATCTAAAAGTTCTTTTAAATCTCAATCTATTTTAAATTTTATTATTTTTTATTTGAGGGGTAAAATGTAAACTATAATAAAAGGAAATATCATCTGATTATGAACTCGTTTATATGATCTGAACAAAATATGTACAGGGTGATCCTCTATAATGTCACCCCACTTTAACTTTTTTATTTTAAGTTATAACTATGGTTATGTAGGTACTGAAAAATACTTTTTTTCTTCAAACGTCAGTAAATCCGTCATTACTCGACTGTGTAGGCGGCAGTGAAGTTTCGTTTTTCCTCCACCGGAGCTTTACTTTTCACTTTTCCGCCGGCGGAGGTAAAAGTGTCATCATAGCAACATTGATACAATACAAACAAACATCAAAATAAGCGTCAACAACTCAAGAGTTATTAAACTAAAATTTGTATTTATCACTCAATGTGTGACTGCATTTCTAAAAAATCACTAATTTAGGCACAAATTGGTTATTATTTAATCGAACTTGCTCAATAACTGCTTATCAATACGGAATTAAAACGCAATCGAAGACGCAATTTTAAAAATATAATTATTGTTGACAGTGTCCACTGACAGCTTTATGTTACATTACTATAGCAACAACCTGAGTCTATTCACCGACACCGCACCCGTCTAAACTGCCTTGCGAACCCACAAAACGTTTTTTTTTTCAATGGAACACCCTATATATGAATTTATTTTTCGATTCCTCGTAAAATTCTAAGCAAATTTTATGTATAATGTTATACCTCTAGATTTAGTAGTTTCACACCTATAAACAGTTGAAAATCGGTACTTTGTCCTTTTCACCTTGGTAGCACGAATATCATTAGAGATGGAGTAAAATGAAATTCACATTCCTATCTTAACTTTTCAAGGGCTATGTGATGGTGCTAACTTATGGTACCTACCGAGGTACCAGATTTGGTACCCATGGTACCGCCTGCCAGTTAGTACCGTCAGATAGCTCTAGAAAAGTTAAGATAAGAATGTGAAATTCATTTTGCTCCATCTCCAATGATCTTCTTGCTACCAAGGTGAAAAGTGTAGTTGAAGTACTGATTTTCAACTATTTATAGCTGTGAAACTACTAACTCTAGAGATATAACACCATAGATAAAAAATGCTTAGAATTTTACGAAAAATCGAAATATAAATTCATATATAGGATGTTCCATTGAAAAAAAATTAACTTTTTGTTTTTCCCTGTATACTGATCATTTTTCCAATATTTTTTTATAGGCAGAAAAACAGTATTTTTCAGTACCTACATAACCATACTTTTAATTTTTTTGGGACACTTAAAATAAAAAAGTTAAAGGGGGGCGATATTATAGGGGATCACCCTGTATGTACATTTTTATTTTCACTTGTTACAAACTGACTGGACCGTAGATAAACTGAAAGTGACGTTAATCCACCAATCAGAAGTGACTAAAATAGCATAGTGGCCTATGACCGCAGCCATTGTCTTTACTGTATAAACCTTAGATCAGGACTCTCTTTCCTTGTCTATGGTATAAACCTTGGATTAGGAAGAGTAAGGATACCGCACATGAGATTATGCCAATGTACTGAAATTGAAGCCTTTTCAGAGCGGCGGCCATTATTTATGTGGCAAACACATCTATTGTTGTGGCGGTGCTATTTTGCAGTTATTTTGTGAGTTTTTGAACGAGTGATAAAAACTAAGATTCATAATGGTAAATTGTTCGGCATATGGTTGCAAGAGTCGAAGTGAGAAGAAGGAGCCTGGAATTTCATTTCACAGGTAATTATTGTCTGCTGACCTTGTAGTTTATTTGCATATTTCTCGTTTTAATAATAATGCATAATGTACACATTGTGTTACCTCTGAGTAATATCATGGTAGGGATGTTTATTTAATTATCGAGAGTAATTTGATACCCGATCTTGGATATTTTCAGTCATCAAATAATCAATAAAGCCATAAATCTTCTTCAAGGAGAGTCATTTAACAGAGGCGTAGGTAATATATTTTTCATACTCTACCTATAAAATGGCTATATTATTTTACGACTGAAAATAACTTATTAATTATTATTTATTACTTATAATTTCAATTAATTTATTGAAGTTACCCAGTAATTTGTGTGGCAGCTGATAACAGGCTACTTCCCTTGTTATCTGTCCTCTTCTTTCCTTGTCTAAGGTATAAACAATACCGCAGCTTAGTACAATCAGCTAGGACTCTCCGTTGATGAGAAGAGAACGGTTTGCGCCGATCCTTGCGCACGGCGCCATTATGGGGAAGATTCATAGCCATATAACTAAAGATTGTCTATGGGAAGATCACGGCAGTAGCGTAGGTGACGGATTCGCTATGATCATTTGTTCCTTCGATTTTGAATCAATTGAACATGGGCGTAGTTAAAAGTGTTGAATATTTAATATCGATTTTATAGGTTGTGATAATGTCATGAGTTTATCAAAGTGGGGACACGGGACACGTTTGCGCTGCTAAATAATGCTGTAAAAGTAAAAAATATAATAATTGCGATAGAAGTTTCTTCGGTTTACTAGTGATAAAGACAGGTAAACATCTAATTATAACTACTATATATAAAGTTGTGATATTTTCTTGGGTCTAAGTTTTAACTTGAATATTCTGAATGTACAGGGTGGCTCGAATTTGAGTCTATGGTGGGGATCTCGAAAACCCTAAGAGATACAGTGGCAGCCAAATTAGGGCAAAATTGCGCATTTTTGCCTAACAATGTTTAGAAAGTTTTAAAATTCCCAGTATTTCCGGAAATATCCCGAAAAACCAAAATTTTGACAAATCATTTTATATTATTTCCTGAGCTTATTTAAAAAGGGATTTCAAATTGAATTCCACTTTTGCAATGCTGGTATCTGGCTGGGAATCCAACGTTTGGTGTTCAAGGGGTCATCATCAACTTTCTTTTTTGTAAATAAGAATTTTTTTGATGTGTAAACATCTTACGCGGTGGTATGATGGTAAATCTCGGCAAATGGGACGGAAATGTGCATGCGGATGGGGACGGAAATGTGTAAGCGGTTGTGACATCATAACCATGCGCAGTGATTAGTGCGCGGCTACTTCAGCGCTTCCTTTTAAAACGTGATCTTTCTAACGCTAGCAATTCCAAATAAGTCTGGCGTCACGCGGCATTAGATTTTCAAGTCGATGATGTCGATATAGGATATGTTTACACATCAGTGCCTCGAGTACTAGCAGACTCGCTCAATTTTTTTTTTAAACGGAAGTCTAAAACATTTTTCAATTCTGCAGGATGCTGATGCCAGTCATCATGGGAAAAAAACGTAAGCGGATTTCAAAGATTTAAATTCAGTATTGGTAGAAGAAAGGCAAAAAATAAAATACACGCTCTAAAATTGTTACTTTAATCAGGCCAATAAAAAAAAGCGTAAACATTAATGAATTTGAATTAACATTAAATACTGTACTAGACTCATATAACATCACTTAACCTAAATTAACTAAGCTAAACAGATAGGTACATATTTTTGTTTTAAAGTGGTCAAATTGAAAATTTAAGCCCGAAGTGCCTTGAAGTACATTTGGTAACCTCAGAATGGTTATTATAAGCAGATTCAAAATGGTTACATATTCATAAGCTCGTGCAGCAAATCAATGTCAGTCATCACATATGACATTAAAGAATCTTCAAGACCTATTAAAGGTAGAAAGGTGTACTATTCCAAACAAGGAGATAAGAACATGTTCAAATGAAACACAAACTACTTCTACAGCTAAAAACCATAATAGAAAAAGTACTGAGATACAATCAAAATTAACCTGCTTAGGAGAGAACACTTTAAATTCCACAGAGCGGTCAGTTACACCAAAAACAAGCTGTCGATCAATACCTGCTCTTTCAAATCCCCGACGCTTATTAATCATGGGAAGTTCTTTCAGTGTTAGAAATATTCCAAAGCTTTTAAAGTATCACAGCAAGACAGTAATTGACATCAACTGCCAATATTCCATAGAACCACTCACCCTGGGGGAAATGGCTAAAAAGGGTTGCAATTTTAGTAATTGCTTCTCAATGGAAGATTATGTAATAATTTTTATAGATTCGCGCAGTGCTGATGAACAAGTACCCTTGATGGTCTCTCTATACAAGGAATTTTGGATTTTTACAAAAATACCAACTTAATGATTATTAGAGCATCTCAAATAATGACGCCAAATACACAGAAACAACATATATATAAATACAACCTTTTGATTAAGAAACTTATACATGATGCGAAAAGTGAAGAGGTTTATATATCGCCGGATCGTTATATGCTAGAATTGTCGGTACCAACTCATCAGTCACTTTACACTATGAAGAAAAATCTTGTAAGTCTCTTGAGTAAAGAACATCTCAATTACTCTAAAAGCGTGCCTGAAGCTGAGCCCAGAGCCAAATTATCTTTTGAGGAGGGACTGCATAAAATTCTAGTAAGAACAGAAGATGATTGGTATCCTGGCATTTCAACTTTCCCAAAAGCTTTTCCATCGCCGCGCCGGCGCCGGCGCCGTCTGATGCTTTAAGAGGATTGCCACTGCCGTTTGTAAATCTAGTCAGCCCGATGACAACCGCTGTAAAGTAAAATTTTCGAGAGCGTAATCTGGAAGAAATGAACATAAGATAAGCTCCCACACCTCCCATATCATGGTATCAGAAGAAAATGAGTCAGTGAATGGGGTAAGGATTGTTAATCTAAATGCCAGGAGCATACGATTTAAGTCTTCAGAACTAGAACTCTTCTTATATTCTATGGCATACCCTGAAATTGTGTGCATTACAGAAACTTGGTTGACCAACTTGGAAGCTACATGTTTTAAACTTATTAAGTATTTTTGTTAGGTCAGACCTTGGCACTCATAAACAACTTACAAATGAGGACTTTGCTTTGTCAAATCATTTTGATTGTGCCGCAGCTATGATAAAAGCTATGTACAGGGTGTCCCAAATTCGAGCCTCATCATTGGGATCTCGGAAACTAGAAGAGATACGAGGTCGGTTAAATGGAGGCAAAGTTGCGCAATTGATGCTGCCTTAAAAGTTAAAAAATTCCGAATACTTCCGAAGATATTTAGAAA